>CAKAOI010047470.1:5660-100144 GCA_916701655.1 Sebastiscus albofasciatus
TATATATATATATATATATATATATATATATATATATATATATATATATATGTATAAAAAAAACAATGGTTAGATGGATAATTTAGGAGAAAGGAAGCACAGGGACATCAGTGACAACAGTCACCGTTGGTGTTTAATAACAGGAGTTGAATGGAGGATAATGGTCAGTCTGGGTCATCCAGCCTGCTGAGTTCAGGCCTGACCAGCAGTTGTGAGGGACAAAGACCAAAAACCACAGTGGAAAACACAGAATCCTTAATAACCATAATGACTGTCCCCTGTTCTGGACAGCAGCTTTCGCATTAATTTGGGAAGTTGCCGCCAGACTGACCCGAGCTACACAAACAGCTTTGACTGTGTGAGGCTTAATGATGGTGACATCACAGCTGCCGGGATTAGCTGTTCCATCGCCTCTGAGGCCAAGCAAGTTACATTTAGATGTTTTTTGACTGTATGAGACTGCAGGAACTCCACCGCTTTCATTTTAAACCATGATTTAAAGGGTAGTATGAATCTGTTCTTAAGTTTAGACCTTGTATTCGTTTGTAAAAGACTTCACTTGTGCCTGTTCTCAATAATGATGTGTTTATTGCATAAACGATTAACCAAAGGCACAATCGGTCACTTACCTTAACCTAAGAGATTTTGCTGCCTAAACTAAACACGGGACACAGGATGAAAACCCTGCTCTCTGGTGTCAACCTAAGCCAGCAAAAATGCATTGAAAAGACAACTTTGCCAGACCTCTCAACAACGTTTAGATTTGGTTGAAAATGTGAAAGTTGTCCCACGTTCTCAGTTTCATTTTCACTTTACAAACGTAGTAGTTTTAAGCCCAACCATGTAGTTTCTTCCTTAACCTAACAAATAGGGGTTTTTTTTCCTAAACTTATGTTGAAATGTCAGCACTGCTGATGATACACTGTGCATCAGTGAATTGTAGAGCTAACATTTTGCCTTTTTTGTGGTGAAGACCATTTAATTCTGTCTGCATTTGTTTTGCCACTCCTTCTCGGCTCAACGAGCAAGTGAGGCAGAGAGAGAGCAGCGATGGTTGAGTGAGCTATAGAGTGAATGAAGAGAGGGAGCGGCGTTAACCCTAACCCTCTGACAGAGCTAAAATGGGACCTCTGCCTCGGCATCAGACGCCGTCGTGACAAAGCGGCGGTAAAAACTAAAATGTATTGAGGGGCTGACAGAGATGGTGTGATGTTTTGAAACATCTGACGGCTTTTACTTTTTTAATCTCAGTTTCTTCTCTCTGTTTACGAGGCGGTGACATTTGGAGGCAAAACTCATCATGATATAATTTTGAGACATCTGTTGGTATTCATCTTAGATTCTCTCTCTCTCTCTCTCGTTTTCTCCCACTATCATGAGAATCCAGAGCACAGCATGGCAATCCGTTAATTACACAGCTCTCAAAGTTCAATATTTCTTAGGCCATAACTACAAAGGAAAGAATGAAATGTATAAATAATGAATTCGGCATTCTCTGTGATTAAAGCTGAATATCAAACCAATCAGACAGTCGTTGCGGCAGCTATCTGATTATCATTCTCATACTTTTTTTTTCTCCGACTGGAGCGATGCACACTTTCCTCAGCTTTCATGCTTAAAACACAAGGGGGAAACAGAAGTGGAGAAAAAAGCATGAAATATTTGTTATTCATAAGCTCATTTTATTCAGATTTCCCTCTGTGTGATAGTTCATATCGCGGCCTAATATGGTTTCATGGAGACGAGCGTCTCGAGTGAGGCTGCGTAGTTGGTTTTGTCTGTGAGAGACAAAGAGACGACTTTGAACTGTTAGCACAGAAAGTGCAAAAACACAAAAATCTTTCACATTCGCTCTGACTCACAAGGTCACACACACAATGAGGGGTGTCAGATGTGGGCCTGCATCACTTGACTGAGATGAATAATAGATAGCAGCTCAATTTAAAACACTTTGTGTTTGCACTTCGGCACCTCATCGCCCCGGCCCTCCCACAGCACATGCCTGTCTTAGTTTGGAACTAAAAAAAAATTCAATTCAATCAATATAAGTTCAGGCGATCACTTTTTTTTTGTTCATTCCATTCCTCGTTCTCACCACCTCTCTGTTCATCCCCTTCACGTTTTTTCTTCTCCTTTTGTTCCTCCTTCTCTCCATGACTCAGACTGATGTTTAAGTATTCGAGTGACTTGATGCGCGAGGAATTCTCCCATTAAATACAAATCACTTCATATCAATTCATAATTAAATAATTTGGTTGATGTTGATGTTGTCACAGATATTTCCATGTTTCACTTACTCAAAGGTTGGTTGTCTGATCACGCACGCTATACAACACATCATAGCCCAGACATCACTAGTCCAGGATAGTGTAGGAAACAATGCTGTCTGCAGCCCATTCTCACAAAAAGGCGTATGAATGACATAATGATGATAATGCGCAAGGCAAAATCGTGCGATAAGAGCGCCATTTTTGCTTTAGGCGGGTCATTCATACGCCATGTAGTCTGCATTGACTGCAATGTAAATGCATCCACATAAATATTCTACACTTAGAGCTAGTGACATAGAATAAAAAGAAAGAAAGACTGCGTATGGCGGGCGGGTCCAACAAACACAGGACTTTCAACCAGGACAACGGTGTTTTGAGACCGGTGTTTTGAGACCGGTGTTTTGTTTTGTATGTTGTGGCGTTAGTGACTTTGGTGGCGTGTTTTTCGTATTTACGTTACGTTCTGTCCATAAATATTTCCCCTTATTATTTTAAGCCCAATCATGATGTTTTTCCTAAACCTAACAAAGTGGTTTTGTTGCCTCAACCTAACTGTGGATGTTACCGTAGTTTTGTTGCGTGGTGTACAAATGACACGTGATAAGCCTAAAATAGGTCCTATGTCATGTCATCTATACACCTTCCTGTGAGATCCGGTTGGCTGTCTGTCAAAATACTGAAAACAATCATTGTCTATAGAAAATAAAAATAAGCCCAATTTGTTGAACAAAACTATCCTCTGATCTTAATTTGATCATCAATGTTGCTTGGTGATGCTAGTTTTTGTAAAGAAAAAAAGGAAGAGGGTACACTGAAAGTATTTTATGAGTCTAACTGAAAAAAAACTCATGTGTTGTGTCAAAGACTGTTACTGTCTTTACCCTTACCTAAATCTGAACCAAACTTCCTCCCTAACCCCAACCATTTGTCCTCTGAAATGCATAACCTAACCCCGCTTAATCTCCGCTAGGCCTAAACATAATCTAAATTAAACAATGGAGGGGGGCGCTACAGCAAACATCATTTTAACGGGTGAGAAACACTATTTAAAGGGCTTTGACACCAAACTGGTTAAGGGGCTGGATTCTTCTAAAGATACATGACATAAAAATGGATCCGTCTGTTATTAAAGCATTAGCCAAGTTTAAAGAAACACTTAGTTTTAGTCATATTTGATTAAGATTAAGCACAAAATATTTTTGATTTTCACGTGATAATAAGACATTTTTCTAAAAACACACTAGAGTTGAGCCAACAATCACAGATAAAACAGTAACATATCTGTTTTATCTCTCAATTCTAGTGTGCTTTAAGGAGAATTGTGTAATTTCTTTTGACCACGTGAAAATATAAACTATTTTCTAGAAAAAGACATGCTGAGGAGGTTGCTTTTCTTCTTTTCTTCCTGTGGTGTTGTGGCATGCATCAGGATGCACATTGCCGTCACATGAAACACTGCATCTTTCACTCAGCTCAGGAAACAACAGGTCAATAGAACCTTCTATCTCAGAAATTCACCTGAAATTGAGCTTCACATCCTCACCGACATCAGCCGGAGCATCTGCCGAACCCGTTAATGCTGTTATTTGTTCAGAGGCTGATGAGGATATTAAGGCAGCAGTGGGGGAGGAAATAAGTGAGTAAGTGGGAGGAAGGCCGGCTGTGATCTGCTCGGTTTGAAGCAAACAGCGCTGAGAGAGGACGTGAAAGATTGAATTTGCCGCAAATAGAGTACAAGGGTCTTTATTGTCAACATCCCGGATCCAAGGCATTTTCTTATTTACCTCATACCCGCACTCAGATAATCAAGCTAAATGTAGAATCACAAACATCCTGACAAACATCCTCTTGCACCAGACAACAACATCGTGGCCTCCATGTGTCTGAAGTCATCAGCTGATCCGGTGACAATGATTTTATTTCCCACCACACGTCACATTAGATCTCTCCTGCCTCATGATCTAACCTTGTTACATCAAGATGTCATTTGAAATAATCAGCTATAGCATTTCATCATCACCAGAAACATTTGTTTTGTAATATAATACAATATTGATAAAAGCAGGGATGTGGAAATTGAGCCAGCAGCGAGTGTTTTCACGTCTTCATTTCATCTCGAAGACTTGAAAAGACGTAAACAGATATTGAAAGGGGGGATAACTAAATGCCATCAAGCCGATTTCATGGCTGCTATGTCACCATGACAACACCGGGGTTTGTTTACCTTAACAGAAAAAGGTAAAAAGGTCTCTGCAGGGGAGTTAAGTCTTTTCCACATTACTTGATGAAATCATCAGGCTGCGAATCAGAAAGTTGCACCGTGGCCATAGCAACAACAAGTGAAGCTGAAATGACAGACAACACAAACAACAGCTAGAACTAAGAATAAACATTCGCATGACACACGAGTTACTGTCCTCAAGTTGCTTACTCAGTGGATAAAGTTATCATATTACTTTGGTGATGAAATGACAACGGTTTTGATAATCAATAATCCATGCCATCCAGGATTTTATACTTTTCTTTATTTTATCATTATTATATCATTGTAAATTGAATACCGTTGGGTTTGGGACTGAACAAGCAACTTGACGATGTCACCTCAGGCTCAGCAACCTGTTCTAATCCCAACCCGTCACATACCGCCCCTTGGCACATCTCCCCTTGGCACCACGCCCCTCGGCACGCTTTGTTTTCAGCATCAAAACCACTCTAGTTACCCCTGGCGTCACTTTAGGATTAGGCAGCAAAACCACTATAGTTAGGTTTAGGAAAGAACCAGCAGTGTAACATAATTGTGATTGGCCCCAGTGCAAATTTGTTTCTTGGATCCTCGCCCCAAACACAAAAAAACCTTGTTTTGCACACAACCACTCTAGACAATTGTAAAGCAGACAATTGCTATACCACCATGGAGAGGCTCACAATGCAACTCCCATACTGCAAACCAGCCTTTGATCAGCACCACGGACAGCAGCCGGAGTGTCAAATTTAGATTTCAGTAGGTGCATATTTCCCAACATATGAGACGTAACAACTACAGTGCTATAGATTTAAATCCCTGATCCCACTCCATAATTACAAAAAGAAACCAATACTCACCCATTAGATGTGTATCCTACAGGTGCTTGTGCTCCACAGCGGCGTGACGTGGCACGCCCTATTGAGCCCAGCTGTTTCCATTCATTCCTGTCGCTCGCCTTGAAATCACCTCAATGAGCCAGGAGCTGCTGATTGGTGAAGTTGAAATGAAGAGTTGTCTATTCGATACCTCCTCATTTCACTACAAAAGAGAGACAAGACAGAATAATTGTGGAATGAAAAGTCTGTCTCTCTCTAAACACAGCAGCTGCTTGTGGCTGCTTGCCATTCTGTATTTTGTTCCTCAATTTTGATCTGTGGCTTCCCTTTTGGCACATCATTTTCCTGCCAGTGCTGAGCCAGCACGAGGATTTCATTTTTACTATGTGCCCCAATTAGTGGTGATGGGACGACGCTCTTCACTGCCGCCCCCAGCTTGTGATTTAGTCGGATAAGACGTGTGTATTTTTACATAAACGTCGAGCCAGCACAGCTTTCAGCCCGACAGTCCAATAAACAAAGGGGTACGAGGCTGACGGCCATCTGACAGTTTGTTCATCACTGCAGCCATCAGAGAGCGAGCAGCCCCACACTGTGCCTGTAATCATTTGACAGGATCCCTCCGCAGTGGCAATCAGACACAGAGCGATTTCACAGCTCTCCCTCAAGACTCCCCACATCTCTTCCTCTCCGTCTGTGATCAGGAAAGAATCGAGCGAAAACTGCACGTTGAAGTCAATATGGAAGTGTCTTCAGCTGCAGTTTCTCTAACGGCCACTAGATGGTGGCTACAAGATAAATCTGACTGTTGGCAGCAGGCCTAGCAGAGTATTCCAGACGTCTCGCTCACCAGCAATGTTTTCCAGCTCTTCCTGGGGGACCTCGAGGCCTTCCCAGGCCAAACGAGATATATAATCTCTCCAGCGTGTTCTGGGTCTACCATGGAGGCATCTTGGACATGCTAGGAAAACCTCTAGGTAGGCGTCCTGATCATTTCGGTCGCTTGTATCTGCAATCTCATTCTTTCGGTCACTACCCAAAGCTCTTGATCATAGGTGAGGGTTGGAACATAGATGGACTGGTAAATTGAAAGCTTTGCCTTCTGGCTGAGCTCCCTCTTCACCACAACTGTCCGGTACAGCGCCCGCATAACTGCTGATGCCGCACCGAACCTCCTGTCCATCTCCATTTTACCCTCACTCATGAACAAGACCCAGACATACTTGACTGTTGGGCGCAATCCAACTCCCGGCAGAGAACCGTGGCCTAAGACTTGGAGGTACTGACTCTCATCCCGACTGCTTCACACTCGGCTGCAAACCGCCCCAATGCGTGCTGAAGGTCAAAGCCGGATGGAGCCAAAAGAACCACATCGTCTGCAAAGAGCAAAGATGTGATTTTTAACATTATAGTTTTATTTTGTTATATTTAAATAAGTTTGGTCACCCAACAAGCATAAACTTACATGACTAAACTTTACAACACTTACCTGTGAAATGAAGTGCACTACATTTCTCAGCTTAGCTGAGCCAGCATGAATGCGAGAGACAACACTGGGAAAGAAGCAGGGAGCCGACTTGATTGGTATTCGAGGAGACGCCCCCGATCCAGTCACAAACTGGAGGGAGATACCAGATCTGAAATGCATTTGAGCACAAGTCGGGGGGGACGCAAAGGTACAAAAACGGATGTGACATCTTCTGTTATTGTTGCTCTGCCCACACGTGTCGCTGTCAGTTCACATTGGGGCTGGAAACAGGCTGCGTCCTGATGTAGATGCGAAGAGTCATCTACAGATATTAGATATGAGCGGTAACTCTGAATTGAGCACGAAGGCCTGCAGTGGGAATGAAGCCGCATGTCTCTTTATTCTTGGAACATTTCTACTGTCTGGTTGCCTTTATCTATTTCATACTGTACCCACCTGAAATGTTCCCGTGTCTCTATTTCTCTGTCTGATCTAAACCTGTGGCCACCATCTTTCTGTCATTATTTCTTTCTCTTGGTCTGTCGACTTGTCTCCTTTTCCTTTTATCAGTCTGTTCCCTTTCATATCTCCTCTGCATCCTCTTTTTTTTCGTACATTCTTGCCGTATTCTACCTCATCTCTCCCTGTCTTTGCCTGGTTGTTTGTCCTCTTCAAGTAGAGTCCTATCATCTATACTCTACGTTGAAGTCATCTAATCTAAGTCTAACAGAAAATGCAGATCCTCATCATACCTTTCTCCCTCCTACCTGTTTTTTGGCATGTTGCTCTCTTGCTTTTAAATATTGATTCATGAATATGTAAGTTGTTAAAAAAACCCAGCTAAATTAATTCAATAAAGCTGAACAGTCCAGTCATAATTACTGAATCCCAACCATATGTTTTATCAGAGGTAATGAGAATTGTGGGTTGATAAGATCAACCATGACTCATAAGTTCCTTCCTAGTAGAAAAATATATATATATATTTTATTTTCCCACACAGTTATCTTCTTTTGAAGTTAAGTTTCTTTATATTTTTCTCCTTTCTCCTGTCTGACTTCTGATTGCATCATTATTTATTTGCCACAAATTCTGCAGGAAAGCTTTAACGCGAGTCCTGAACTCAAAGCTCGAATGAAGTGTGAACCCGGCTCGGTATCGCTGAAACCTGGACATCTATGTGGATGGATTGTGATGATTGTCATAGTGCATCACTGAACCTTTTCATCTCCCCCCCTCTCTCCTCCCCTTCTCTCCCTCTGCCCACATCTAATTTTCTCCGCTGTCCATTATTATCTCGCTTCTCATCACCTCTGCTCAGCGATCTGCCCATCTGCTCATCCCTCACTCTTGTTTTTTTCCACTTCAATCTGGTATCTATTTTCCAATTTATACTCGCTTTAATAGCCTCTACCTGACATTGTCTTCCCATAAATCTGTGCGATTATTATCACCTGTATAATGTGGAAGGGAACTTCATGCTGTCCATGCACATGATAACAATCTTTACACACTAAGTGGCTGTGCCCTAAAATAAAGTTTTTAAGTGTAGTGCAACCTTTATACTCGTAATAGATGTTTTCTTTGGTGATGTTGCACATTGGTATTCATCAACTCTTCTGAAGGTTTCTTCCATTTATTTTCCCGTTAAAGTTTTTTATTATCTGCTGTGAGGGTCCAAGGACAGAGGGTGTCGTATGCTGTACCAACCGGATCTCATGGAAAGGTGTATAAATAGCACAACATTACAAAGACATTCCGTCTCTTTTGCATGTCATCGTTACACCATGCATCAAAACTAGTGTAAGCCAACAAAACCACTTAGTTAGGTTTAGGAAAAACATCATGGTTGGGTTTGAAATAAGTATGTAAACTATGTTAAATATGTACAGAAACAACGTAACATAAGGATGGAAAACACGCCACAAACGTCACTACTGTAACATCACAACAACTCAACGACAATGGTCTCCTGGTTTAAAGTCCTGTGTTTGTTGGACCCAGCCACCTCCACTTCTACGTCACTAGCTCTGAGCGTAGCATATTTACGCAGATGTGTTTACATTGCAGTCAGTACAGAATACAAGTCATACAAATGAGACGCAAAAAGCAAGAACCGCGTTCTTATTGCATGCGAAATGACTCGCCATTATTGTGCCATTTATACACCATTTAATGCAACCGGGCTTTGTGTACAGATTGTAAAACCCACTGTGGCAAATGTATGATTTGTGATATAGGGCTGTAGGAATTAAATTGACTTCAATGCGTGTCATTATCCAATAAACAATATTATACTAGAGATATGAACAGTCATTCAGAAGGTCATTACACTGATCTATGTGGAAAGTGGTTGACAGATCGGCTGACATTGCCATTCAAAGAGCCACACTGAGGGGGTTTATTTCAGCAATTATTAAGATTATATCATACCCTATTGGACATTAATTGTTTCAAATCTAACTCTCTATACAGTCATTTTGAAGCTCCCTCCATACTCCTAGGATTTCAGCGATTACAGATGTGTGAAGTTGTCATGTTCATTTGAGTTTGGCACATAATATTCAGAGAATTTGTGGACCTAAGGATGGATAAATGGGCCAGAGAAGGTTGAGAAAGTCAAAGTGAAGGTCAAATTTTGTTGCAGAGGATTCAGTTAAACTTGATGTATAAAAGCTCAGTGATTAGGCGACTTAACCTGGGTTGTTGGAGTTGAAGCTGCTCCAAGAGTAAATCTGCATCCTCTTACTTTCCAGTCACTATTTAAATGTCAAACTACCTCCTGTTTTCTAGTCGTGTCTCCTCGTAATCCTTTCATGCAGGGGAAAAGGATTACGCACTTCTCAAGTCATTAGCATATGTAGACGTCATGCACGCTCCACAACATTTCACTAGACTCTGCTCAGCGTATACATAAGACTCACACACAGTAATGCTCTGGCGTTGCCATCAAAAACTTTATCTCAACTCTGCTTTTTTTAAACCACTAGGACGATGATGAATGTCATTTATCTGCATAGCTGCAGTTCTAGCCGGAGAAGAATCAATGCAAAGTCACTGGAGACTCATCGTGCTCTTTGTGTCCCCGCCACAGCACAGACACAATGACCGCAGCATGAGAATCACAATGGGCCCCATTCATCAATCAGAACCTGCTGAAAAAAAAAAAAATCTATTCCACATCAGTATATCAGCGTGTGTAATGATTCTAAAAACAAATGTTCTGACCTTTATTTAATCAATGCGAGGATATAAAACTCACTTGTCTTGTCATTGTCACCTTGGCGCCGCACAGTCCTCTACACCCACTCTGCAGTCAGAGATCATTTGAGGAAACTTTGAGGAAACTTCAGAAACTCTGAGGTGAATGTTTACGTCAGGAATGTAGATGTTCATTCACATTATACTTTGAAGTGTTTGTTCACTTTGTTCTGACAGGTCAGGTTGGAAAGATGACATTGAAAAAGCCTTCATCAAATGAAAACCATCCAATCGTTTTCCCTCTAAATGTACTTGAGGATGCAGTTGAGTTGTATGGGAACATCATTTTATAAGGAGACGGGGATGGGGATATGGACACAGATTAGGTGTATCAATGCTTCGCTACTCACAATCTGCTCATTTGGTATCAATTCCTTTAAAGGTGCAGTGTGTAACATCTTTTGCATTCATGTGGCTTTTGTATTAGCATTGTGGCTCTTGCATTTGTGTTGTGGCTCTTGGATTTGCGTTGTGGCTCTTGTATTAGCTTTGTGGCTCTTGGATTTGCGTTGTGGCTCTTGTATTAGCGTTGTGGCTTTGTATTAGCATTGTGGCTTTGTATTAGCGTTGTGGCTTTTGTATTAGCGTTGTGGCTTTTGCGTTGTGGCTTTTGCATTCATGTTGTGGCTTTTGTATTTGCATTGTGGCTTTTACATTTGCGTTGTGGCTTTTGCATTTGCGTTGTGGCTTTTGCATTTGCGTTGTGGCTTTTGTATTTGCGTTGTGGCTTTTGTATTTGCATTGTGGCTTTTGTATTTATGTTGTGGCTTCTGCAATCCTGTTGTGGCTTTTGCATTTGCGTTGTCATGTTTGTATTCACGTTGTGGCTTTTGGATTTGCGTTGTGGCTTTTGGATTTTCGTTGCGGCTTTTGCATTTGTGTTGTGAATTTTATATCTGCATTATGGCATTTGCATTTGTGTTGTGACTTTTGGATTTGCGTTGTGGCTTTTACATTCATGTTGTGGCTTTTGCATTTGCGTTGTGCTTTTGCATTCGCGTTGTGGCTTTTACATTCATGTCGTGGCTTTTGGTTTTGCGTTGTGGCTTCTGCATTCATTCGGCCCTTCTCAGCCACAGTAGAAATCAGAGCACAATAAAGCGAACCAAAGACAAACCAGGCCTTCAGTGTGGATTAGTGTTCATACTCAGCATCATTGTCTGTTTTTAATTGGTGCATTAGCTGCAGAGAAGTAGAGCACAGTCAAGAACACCATCGTTGGCTGGAGTTAAAAAGAAACTTTCTGTTCTTCCTCCTGAACAGTGATGTTGTGCCTCTGTTTTCTCTCCTCGACTGCTCTCACTAACGATGAATCGATGAGGACGCGGCCGCCTCGGCTCCAGCTCGGTGTCATTTTGAATTTCATGGTCCGACCCGCCTGTCTGTCTGTCTGTGGAGCTTGTTAGTTTGTTTTGAAGTGAGGTTTGGTCGGTGATGTATTATCTCTCAGACTGGGGTTGTATTATCCTTCACTGACCCAAGACCAAGATAACAAGACTGCAGAGCAGAGGGCCGATAGCTGAGAGAGACCAGGGAGAGGCCGTGAGAAACAAACACAACGTAATTCAGTCCATACTTTTCTTTCTTTTTATTATCTTTTATTATCTCTTGTCCCCTCATCTTTTGCATTATTCAATCTCACACTGAGGCTGTCTGCCTTTTTATCATGTTTTTCTGCAGTGATTACAAATAGCTGTTATGATGATTATTGGCCACAAAGTTTCCTTTGGCGTGGTGCTGTCTGACTTTTGACTGTTCTTTTCATGCTTCTATTTCGACATTATGTTGTGAATCTTTCTTTTATGTAATTTTTTTTTTTTAATTTCTTGCATGAATAGAACAGATTAGATCATGAAAGTGGTTGTTTTAGTATTATATCAGGGGCAGGTCACATTCCCATTTGTGAGGGTATGACTCATATATGCAAATGCATGCTTTATGTTGCACTACGAGACTTTAAATGTAATTGAGGTTATCCACACATGATGATAGTAACCGGTTTCATTCATAGCCGAATGAAAGTTCAGTTGTTGCATTCGAAAAAAAAGCATTTGAAACAGCACTTCATGTCTATTAGACTGCCACCTATCTGTGTTTGAGATGCAAATCATTGATTATCATTAGATATTATGAGGTCATGTTTTGGGGGATTTACACGACTTTGTATTTACAGTGATACCTACAGATTCTGTGAAAAAGTATGCACAAGTGTTGATGTTAATTATAAAAGGGAAAACGTAAGCTTTTGTTGTGGGGCAAAATTTGAACCATGATAAGCAGGTATAAAGCTTGATAAGTTCACCATGTTAACTTCACATGTTAGCATGCTAATGAACTAATTGCTAATTAAGACGAAACATAAAGTACAGCTGAGGCCGACCTTTCCGGTCGTAACTTAAACTTTCAACGTAACACCGCAAATACCCGAGTAGCAGCGATGACGGCCTGCGGCGAGCTACCATGCAATGTCTATGGAAAGCCGCGACTGTTATCATTCTGTGGCGAAGTGCGGCCAGAGAGTACCCACAGCCAATCAGTAAATGTAATGTAAATGTAAATCCAATTTAATTGTCACACATTGTACATATAGCACAGCAGAGTGAAACTTAGCGACTGCTGCTCGGGGAGCAGTTTTAAGGGGTCAGTGCCTTGCTCGAGGGCACCTTGGCAGTGCCCAGGAGGCGAACTGGGACCTCTCCAGCTAAAAGCCAGCACTCCGTACTTGGCCTGTGCGGGGACTTGAACCGGTGACCCTCCAGTTACCAAGCCAAGTCCCCAGGACTGAGCGACTGCTCCCCCCCCTCCCAGAGTGCTGTGACTCCTGACTAAAACACATGATCCCGCCTCCCGTACTGCATCCAGATTATAGTAATTAAGTTTAATTGATGATTTAATCTAAAATAAATAAATAAGTTGTTGCGTAAACTCCTATCTGATAGGAATGATAAACACCCTCACTTTACCTTTAACTGTCCTGGTTTGAGTCCAACAGCGTGGGACCTTTCCTGCACCTCCTCCTCTCCGCCACCCTAAACTTTCCTGTCTCTCTCCATTAAGTTCTCTCCTACGATGGCAGGGAAGCCAAAAATAGTCCTGGAAAAAAAAGCAAAGTAAGTTTCCTCACACAGCCCTGCAGTTGAATCTGTCAAACCCGCCCTGCCCTCTGAAAATGTGACACACTGTCATTGAAACATCTTTCCACTTTGCTGCGTAATTGGAGGGAGCTGTGGGCTGAGAGAGAGAGAGAGAGAGAGAGAGAGAGAGAGGGAGGGAGAGAGAGAGAGAGGAAGGGAGGGTATTAGTGAATTATGGGAGACAATTGGATTGCCTTTTTCTTTTTATAATAGTGCTGAGCCCAATAAAGAAACTTAATGGATATCTTCAGTGGAACACTGTGCTAATGTAATAGCCTGATCCCTGTCCCACTTACAGCTCATGAGTCTGAGGGAATGCTGATTATTTGCTAATTAACTGGAAATAAATATGAATGGGGAAACCATTATGCAAAAAAAATAACCTGCTGATAATATCACTTTAGTTCACACACACTGAGAAATGTAAAACCAGGGTTTCAATAATAATACAATAAATAAAAACCTCCAAAAATACGATTTAATTAGCATTTTACTACTAAACTGTTCTCCATTATGTGATTGTGTAATTATGTGTAAGCTAGAATAACATCTAGGCTATAAAGTGTTCTCACAGTGTACCAAAACCAAAATGGTTTCCCTCTTTCGGAGCCGCTGTGACAAGTTGAGCATTATGTGACCTCCCGGGAGACTACGAGAAATGGGCCAACTTGCAAAAGCAATATCGCTCCAGCCACGAATAAATCACTGAAACCTGAAAGCTATCAGAGTTAACGGGTTGCCAGGGGAAATGATTATGGGATTAACGCTCGGGGAAAGTGTGTTTTTGCACCATCAGTCACAGAAGCGATTAAAGTAATACAAAACCTACAACAAGAAGTGACAAGGGGAAGAAATTAGAAAAACTCTGGGCAGCAGACGTCCAAGCTGAAGTTATTTAGACAAGACGATTGTGGCTGGAATGAGGAGCCTCTCTGTCCACCTGGTGCTCTGTCATCTCCGCTGTGGATGGGCCGCTTCCTCACACACATTATAAAAAGCTCCTGTAAGAGATCTGTGAAGATATCAGATTTTTGCTACGGCTGTCAATCGATTCAAACATTTAATTGCATGACTGTACATGATTAATTGCACATTATTTATCTTTTCAAAATGAACCTTAAAGGGACATTTGTCAAGTATTTAATACTCTTATCAACATGGGAGAGGGCAAATATACTTACTTTATGCAAATGTATGTATATATCTATTATTGGAAATCAACTAACAACACAAAACAATGACAAATATTATCAAGAAACCCTCACAGGTACTGCATTTAGCATTACAAAATATGCTCCAATCATAACATGGCAAACTGCAGCCCAACAGGCAACAACAGCTGTCAGTGTGTCAGTGTGCTGACTTGACTATGACTTGACCCCAAACTGCATGTGATTATCATAAAGTGGGCATGTCTGTAAAGGGGAGACTCGTGGGTACCCATAGAACCCATTTACATCCACATATCTGGAGGTCAGAGGTCAAGGGACCTCTTTAAAAATGGCCATGCCAGTTTTTCCTCGCTAAAATTTAGCGCAAGTTCGAAGCGTTACTTAACCTCCTTTGCGAAAGCTAGTATGACATGGTTGGTACCAATGGATTCCTTAGGTTTTGTAGTTTCATTTGATACCATCACTCTAGCTTTAAAACTGAGACTGCTACAACCTCTGAAAGATCGATTGCGTTAATGTGTTAAAGAAACTAGTGGCGTTTTACATTTAGATTTTTTTTGCCCTATATGTGTGCAAAGGCCTTTACATTGAGGCACACTGAAAGGCTCAGTATGTCTGAATCAAAGTAGGTGGCACAGAGTGTTGTCCGAACAGATTTGCTGTGATGTATACTGTTGCAGTTCCGAATGGCCGCATCAGAGGGTCTCTCATCTCTCATCAGTTGTGCTCTATCCAGTAACTTGTGTCCATAAGGCCAATGTTTTTGTGTGAATCTAAAGCTTCACTACACTCTGTGTAGCTGTATTTGTGCATTGCAGTGCTTTGAGTTAAATGCTAACAGTGTTAAACCCTGTTGGTTGAAAGTTTCAAGCCTCCAGTTTGGGGACCTCAGAATTACGTCTCTTCTCTATGCAGATGATGTGATTCTCTTCGCTATATCAGACCGTGAACTCCAGCACACACTGGGGTGGTTTACTGACGAGTGTGAATCGGTTGGGATGAGAGTCAGTACCTCCAAGTCTGAGGCCATGGTTCTCTGCAGGATAACAGTGGATTCCACCCTCCGGATTGGGAGTGAGTCACTGCCCCAAGCGAGGGAGTTCAAGTATGTCGGGGTTTTGTTCACGAGTGAGGGTAAAATGGAGCGGGAGATGGACAGGCGATACGTTGCAGCGTCAGCAGTGATGAAGGAGTTGTACCAGACTGTTCTGGTGAAGAGGGACCTGAGCCGGAAGGCAAAGCTCTTAATTTTTTAAAGAGGTGAACATGAAACTGCTGAATATGCTTCTCCTGTGAAGCTACAGGTTTTTTTCAGACAGGTTTACTCCCACCTGAACAGTTTTAGATTTTTCAACCTCAAGATTGAAGAGGAAATAGAAATCAACAAGGGGTTGTTGGGCAGTATTCAGTCAGTGGTGACAAGTGCTTTAAAGGACATGACTGACAAATACACAAGAATGATATTGTATCACCAATTTTAGATGAAATGCAGGAAATGTATACCGGTTTTTAGTTTTGGTTTGTAATATAGTTCTTTTAGTTGACACTCGTAACTTGGTGGCATGTTTTCATCACTGTATTCATCGAGTTAGTATTTAATTCACCACCATGGACATGTTTTCATCCAAATATAGAAACCTTTTTTATTTTACAATTCCAGCAAAAATATCATACAATTCCAGTTTAATTGTACAGTTTGTTAAATATCTAAATACACTTTTACAGTTGCAATGTCAGTAGAAAAAAATATTGGATATTTTTTTTTTATGAGATACAAAATGTACACGTCCTTACAAATCAAAATTCACACACATGTACACAACATGGTGTGACTGGCCCGACGCTGGCCGCTGACATTAAAAACCTTTGCGCTTATAAAATAAGATTTCTTTACACTGCTCACCGAATTTTTATCTGAAAATGCACCACTTAAATAGAAAGTATTTTGAAATCACAAAAAAATGGCAACACAGTTACATTGGCCTTATTCCATAAAGTGTGGAAAAGTATATAAATACAAAAAGAAATGTATTTGAAATGGTTATCACAGAGATTTCTATGTAGCTGATACACAGTAATAAGTTGTTTTGATACTTAAAATACATAAAAGCTGGAATAAAGCGAATGTAAACTGTCACCATTAAGACTCAACCCAAATTACAGCTTGATGTAATAAAAACATACTTTACATGTGCAATGGAAAGGTACAATGTACTCTGATAAGCAAAACATAATAATAATAAAAAAAAAATCACAAATAACAAACTTTAAGGGATACAGTTAGCAACATCTTGGGCAATACTTTTCCTCCAATTTCCCCAGAGAGATCACAGGTTCTATTTCTGCAGTGACGATTGATTGATTTTTTTTCTTTTCTAAAGCTCAAATGAGTGGTCCTGTAAATAGTTGCTGAGAAGATGGACTTGGTGTAGGACACAGTGATGGCGCAGACGTTCATAAACACTTTGACATAATCCAGTTTGCTTCAAATCCCCCTGGATCTGTCCCACAGAACAGGACGGTGTCGCTGTTGGTTCTTGCTGAGACTTGTAAGTAATTATGAGGTGGCTGCACACTATAAGTCACGAGTGTTGGCTGTGAACTTGAGCTTGTCAAAAGGCAGTAAAGGCAGGTAGTCTACTGTGCACAAATACTACGTATTGAGCTACTGCTTAAAGCCGTACATCTGTTGGCCACTTTGGGGCAGAAAATATCTTTCTTTTGGCTACTAAATGTTCCACTGTTTTCACCAGCTAATCACTGATTTTGCCCGTCTGCTCTTTGGCACCGGGCAGTTTGGCATACAGGCGGTTCATCAGATTGTATTTGGTGAAAACAGCAGCCTGCTGCTTCTGGAAACGAGACCAATGAGAGTGCCAAAACTGCGAGCCAATAGAGGCTAAAATGCTCCGTTGAGCTGCTTCCAATGCAATTGCCAAAGTTTAGGAAAAAGTACTAGCAAAGCTAGTATGTCGGCAGAGGCTTAACGTACATCAACATCATCGTCATGGCCTTTGTATGGTATTTGCAAGAATCCACCATCCTTTTTATATCGAAGGATTAGCTGACAGGAATCAGGTTATAGTGAAATAATGTAGCTACACTGCAGTGTGAGGGCCAGCCAGATGTCATCAAACTGGAAGGAGAGACATCTACGATGGTTACATCTCTCAACCATGCCCCCAGGAAGAGCGCCAGGCTTTGAAGCAAATTTTCCATCGTGGCCAAATGGTGGAATTACAACTTCCGTGTCCATCACGTGATGCCATTGGACCCAAAAAGACTTTTTCCAATAGACTTACATTGGGAAAGAGACATCTGTAAATCCGATTTTTTTTTTAGGTGAATCAACTTTTCAGTTATTTCCCTTCCTCCGCTGATGTGAATGAGCCCGAGACCGAGACAGGACCGAGGGCCGGGAGGTGGGGTTAAAGGAAACGCTAGTGCGCCTGCTCTATGGGACTAATGGATGCAGAAGATCGCCGGAGGATCAGGGTCATTTTATACTCTGAAAACAAACTTTTTTGCTTCATGCGCCACTGAGCAACTTTGATAGGAATGAACGGGGCCTTGCCTCCAAAGCTGTGTCCGGTTCTCTTTATACATCCATGCTCTCAACACGTACTACAGTGATACAAAAATAACTTTTTATATTTGAACCAGTGTCTCATTTCAGCCCAAAATGTTGCCTTGTGTATTCATCCCTCTACACATCATTGTCCACAAGTACAGTGTTCGTATTAAACAGTCACAACAGTCCTTCACAATAGAGTCGCATGATTGAACAGCCTGGATTGCACTACTGATCCAAACAGGACTTTGAATAACATGGTTTTAAAATGAGCAAAGAAAACAAGAACTGTAGGAAACAAGTGGAATCAGGGTGTTAAAAAGGTCAGATGGTTTGGTCCTATTTGGTCCTGTAGTGGAAGCCTGGCTACAGCAGTGACTCAGTGGTCTGAAGCAGCAATTCCCGCGCTCCCCTCTTAACAATCTGACAAGTCGTCCAGGCGTGTAGCTAGAAGGTCACAGAAACCCTGAACTTAATTTAAAACTATGCTCTTCTATCAGGAGTGCAAAGTTAGGTTTTTTTTGTTTTTTTCAAGCAAGACAAGAGGCCATATTGAGTACAATGGTGACTGATGGATTTTTGCAACAAAAACAAATGATATGCGAGTCACTTGTTGGCCAAATCGTAGATGCATGATTCAGCAGCTACACTGCGGCCATAGACTGTTTTACAGTACCCCTATCACATCCATCAGTCATCATGACTGGGAAGACCACATACTAAAATGGCCTGACACATATGAGGACATTTGTAATGTCCCGTGGTGAAGATGGCACCGCTATGAGGAACTACAAAAGTACTGAAGTATATTAGTACGCTGGCCGGTCGGCATACAAAAGCATGACATCGTTTCCTATTGTAAACTCTCACTGACAGATAGATGCCGGGTGCCGGGAAGACAAAGGTCCACACTAGAGAGTTCAAAATAGTTGTCACTGCAGGCCACGTAAATGCTTGCTTTTGCATGATGCACCCTACTAATCATCATTTTTATCATCTGGATCAATCTAACCTGCACAGGCAATAGTAAATTTAGCAAACTAATGCGTCCAAGCTAGTCTAATTTGTGAGTTACCTTGACTAAGGTATGTTGAAGATGACTTTTTTGTTTTGGTCTACACCTGACTGTTAAAATCTAACTGAGCACAATGATTAAAATGGCACGTACTGTACATTGTTCTGCTTCGCACAATCGGATTAGAGAATGGGTGCAGGCGACAGACCAGAACATCACGTTGAGCAGGAAACTAAATCATCATCAGCTGAAGCGCGGGATCAAAACGAACAATAACAGAACATTTAATTAAAGAAACAGAAAAAAAAGGATTAAAAAAAAAAAAAAGTTGGTAAACAACAACAATTCCCTTTCCCATAAAAATACTTTGGATTGAACAGGTGGGGAAAAACAACAACAGCATCATGTCGTGATTAAAATAGAACAGAGGTCTTCTTAGGGCTATAGTTAACTTTTCAAGGCAGGAGGAAAATATGGTGGAAAACAAATCTTTAGCTCTATTCACAGCCAGCAGTTACATGTGTGTTCATTTAGAAAGCCATACGAGAGTCACAAAGCCGGTGGCTCCTCCGATGTCCTGCACCAGAGTCGAGGACGATTCACACGGAGATTCAAGGAAAAGATTCTCAAGAAGAGTCACTTCCTGAATTGAGTGAATTGTCTCCTTTTCTGATGTGGACATCTTGGACCACACGCACACACACACACACACGCACACACGCACACACGCACTCTGAAAACACACATCTAGTCCTCTTCCAACAAGGCACAACGATTTCATTCAAGTTTATCATTACACAAGTGCTTTATGCGTTTTAAACCCACATTCGTCTCAATCCCAGAGCTACCTCGGCGAGCCCATCCCGAGTGATTCTCCCATTCGTCTCTCCTCCCCGCTCACACTGTACGCTAAAGTGATGTGTCAGCTCGGCAGCCGGCCAATCGGGGCGGCCCTGCTGTGAATCAGCTGGCCTGCCAGTCACATAGCTAGTCATCCGGCCAGGCAAAGGCATCCCATTTGCAGTCCTGCCTGCTGCTTTGCGCCGTGACGTGACCCCGCGCTCGGCAGTCTGTGACGGGGTCGTTCCGGCGACTGATGGTGGGGAGCAGCAAAGGGCGCGCAGAAAGCAAGGGGGAGACTCTAAGAGGTGTGACAGAAGTTCCCGCCCCCACCACCACCACCACCACCACAACAAACACACAAGCCCTTAGCCAGCAAGAGTTGGCCCGCACAAACCCTGCCGTTAGATAGCACTCGCCTCTGGGGGATAAAAGCAGAACGTGGCACAGTGACAAACCCGCGGACGACTCATCGGCAAATACAGCAAGGACAGCACAAAGCAGAGGAATACGGAGTGAGAAAAGGTTTCCGTTACACTTTCTTTGTCAACATTCAAAGCAGCTCTGCCCCACATCGGCCACAGAGAGGAGGAGAGCAGACCGGGAGACTACAAGCCAAGGCGGGGGAGGAGGTAGGAGACACGAGGGAAGGAGGGAACGGGGTGGATGAGGGTTGTGAAGGAGAATCAATTCACCAGGTGATTTTCAGAGTGGTTCTGCCTGGCTTCACCCAGGTGTCAGGATGACTTTGGCTCAGCAGGAGCCCCCCCCCAGGGAGGTTGTCAGAGCTGGAGAGACATAAGGGGATTTGAGAGAAGGTGGGCAAAGGTGCAGTCATGCAGGCAGATAGAGACGGACGTGCAGACAGAGGCGGACCAGCAGAGACAGAAGGGGGGAAAGAGATGGAGACAGAGGATAAAGGTAGATAGACAGAGAGGGGAAATAGAGAAAACTGTGCGAGGGAAATAGATAAAGCTAGAGAAAATTTGAAAAAAGACAAAAGGAATGAGAAAAGAGAGGAGAGGAATGTCAGATAACCGAATCGACAGCAAAATCAGGAAGTGAGACAGGCCCGCCGTTAAAGAACAAACACATCTAACACACAAAATCACCTTTTAGTTTTAGAGTTTAACTCAGACTGTCCTCTAACTGATGTGTTTAACCAACTTCCCCCCGCGGTATTCCCATCCTGCCACAGTCTGAGCACCCCAAAGAGAACCTCGACGCCAGGTAACCGGGGGAACCAGAGTAAATGTAAAACCCCATTTTACAGCATCATCAGCAGCAGCAGCAGCAGCAGATCCATGTCTGCGTGTGTCAGGAGTCTGTTTTTGTTTTTTTATGGATGTTGCAGGGCCTCAGTTGGCGCCCCGGTTGAAGTGCTCCAGCACGGTGGCGTTGGTTTTCTCAAACACCCACTGCTGGGTGGCGGAGGAAGGGTCGCACGTGTTCATGAAGAGCCGCCGCTCGTTCGGGTTGCAGTCGATACAGCTGTTACTGACGGAGTGATACAGACTTTTATCCTGGAGGACGAGGAGGGGGGAGGGAAAACAGGAAGGATTGTAGAAAGAACAAAATTATTTATTCATTTGAAAATTTCCCATAGACCTGACCGGCATCGCCTCATCATCAAGCGGATATCGCCAAGGCCACACCCCCTTTTTAGGGGAAGGAATCGTGCCGTCACTTAAGGAGAGAAGCAGGAAAATGATGAATGAAGGAGTAGAAACAACCGCACTATTGACCCTTAAGGCTTTCATAGGACTCGACCTGCAGCGTGTGCAGGACCGCCGTGACCGGAGGAGCACTTTATTCTCTCAGCTAGTAGGCAGCACCGACTCAGGTCATTAAAGCAGTACAATTCCTCCGTCAGACATTCTGAGGCTTGCCCATTACATGTTTTTTCGAACAAAATTGTGTCCACAATCCTCAAAAAATGAGTCCACGAGTGCTGCTTTTATGCCTCGTGTGAACGGCGCACACACGCCGTCAGCGCCTCCTCTCCTCACCCCTCTATGTGTGCGAGTGTAGACATACCTCAAAGTCTTAATCGCAGGGCTCTCTCCTCCTAAACGCCAATGTTTTGAGGCTGATGTCTCCGCGCATTACACATCGCCTCTTCAGAGTGCCCGGCAACGCAGCCTATGGAGGCTTCCGCTCAGCTGTTTCGGCACGAACCCTCGCGCTCCGACACATGCAACGGTGGCTCTGGCTTGGTTCGTCCCCGTGACATTACTCGGGAAGGACTCAGGCAGATGTTTCAGAGTTGGACGGCAAAGCGCTGCGATACGTCTCTTTAGTATTAATTAACAGGCATCCATTTTTAAGGATTCTGTTATACTACAGTGTTGCTGTTTGTTATTGAAGAAAGATTTTCCAAAAGGTTTGGTGTGTTTCATGCATGTTTATAATCCCGACGGGTTAAAGAAGAAAAGAAAACTAATATCTGAATACCAAAACATGAATACCGAATACCTACCCAACGAACTAATATCCAAATAGTCCAGCCCTCATATCGCAAACGCCTAGGTTCAAGGTCACAATACAATTATTCGACGTGTGTGTAAAACAAATGTTTAACGAGAAATAAATGCATTCAAACGTGTCAAAATTATAATCCAAACACACGTCAAATTGCAGTGACGTCAATATGATCTATGATTTTCCATCCCCCAAAAAACAGGAGCGGCCTTGACGTTTTGCAAAGTACCCGTATGTGCCGGTCTGGTCTATCCAAGCTTAACATACCCTACTGGATGGTTTAGCCCATTTACTACATATTTCAGCTTACTAATGAACATTTCTTTTTATTTTCCAAAGCATGAAATAACTTGTTTTTTAATCCATCACAGTATGACGATGACACTTTAACCTTTCCCATTTAGCATTTTGTAGACTGTATTACTGATTAATAAGTGTTTTTAACACACTAAAATATACTTATTAGCAGATATAAGGTCTCGTCTTTTTGCTTCTACGTGTTTATTGCTGCAAATAAGCTCGTTTGTGTCGTGACACCACATTAAATCCTAGAAATGTTCCAGAAATACAAATGTGGCCTCCTGGACGGCATGTTTTTATATTTAACTGAGCTTAAATGCATAACAACAGCATAATGAGGTCCTTTGAATCTCCATCTGCTCCCGGGTAGACTCTGTTTAAATGTGCTAAACTTTACAGAAATGATTAAGTAGCCTTGAAGACATTTATTTTGAAGCAGTTATGGTTTTTAGCTTTGTTGTTTTGTAAGACTGTTGTTTTGTTTTGTGAGACTGATATACGGAGATAATGTGTTTCCAGTCGGTACCTTTCTGTAGCGCCACAGCTGGTTGCCCTTCATGCCGTGACAGTCGTACAGGGTGACGGGGCTATTGTGCGAGACGGCGTCGAAACAGACTTTCTTAGTGTGCATGGGGTCGCCCACCCGGATGTCCTCTCTCCATCCGAATGTGAACACCTGCAGAGGACAATTGTTTTGACTGTGAACATTGCAGGTATATTCAAATACACAAGATGAACTGATCATAATCAAAATCTAAAAACTATAATGTTCACAAACCTTTAATATCATTATATAACATGAATAACTTCGATGATGAAGACTGTGTCACTGTAAAGGGTTAAAAGCTGTTAAGTGGACCCGTCGTTGAGATTGTTTAGTCAAGCTTCTATTTCCAAAGTCAAGTCGTGATTCATTTTTAAGCTAACACAGCAGAGAAGCCCTAAACGTGCTTCGGATGAAATCTAAACATTGTCTAAACTCACATGTTGACAGATCTATCCTCAAAGCAACTGAGCAAACTCCATCCAATGATTGGAAAAATCTGGAAACAGCTGGCACGGCGTAAATTAGGATTTCAGCATCTGTGTAGCTGTGAGGGTTGTTTTACTGCGGGTTATCCGACAATAAATATATTTAAAAAAAGAAGTACTCTTGTGAACTGGAGGAGCGACGGCCACTTGGACGTCACGCAGACTTTCTGAATAATTCCTCCACTCCTCTCGTAAAAAAAATCAAAAATCCTTGCAAGGACAGCTGCCGGAGGGCCTCCTGCGATTTGCAGTGAATCAATTCCTCGCTAGCGCTGAATACAGATTGCAACTGTGACACAGATTAAACTACAATGCATCTTCAGATTAAAGCAATTAAAGTGTCAGAGCTCGGAGGCGCGGTATTTCAGGCGGTGGAAACAAAAAGGAGACATTCGATCCATCAAGGTTGTATCATGAGCTCAGCTTAAAGACCCTCGGTGTGACGTGTGAGAACAAACAGACTCCTTTTAGAACAATGCAAAGATAATGAAGCGGGGCAGCGCGTGTGTACTGTTTATGTGTCTCTGTAAGTTCATTTGACGGAGGAGGAGACAATATGGATATATGCATGGATACCTCTACCCATAATGCTAATATCTCTAATATTCCCCTGAAATTAACTCCCAAGAAAAGTAACATTGTTCTAAAATGTCATGTTAATGACACATTGTAGATCTGCTTGAACCAAAGCTTCTCTAAAGCTCTTATCAAAATATGAATACTGCATTTACTTATTTTAAATATTTAATATTTATGTATTTTTAGTGTCTTTCAGTTTCATTTCTTCATGATTTGTTTCACATTTTTCTCTCACTGTATTAATATTAAACAATTACATAAATTTCTTTCAACTTCTGCTGTAATGGCAACAGGATCAAGGTTATGTTGTTTTTGCATTACTTAATACTCAATTCCTTCTTCCGAATCTCCCCCAAAAATCAAGCCAAACGATTTTGAACAACTGATTAAAGTAAATGTCTTTGCTGCTCACCTGTCCGTGGCTCCAGCTCACCTCTGCCCGGCCCTTCACGCAGCTCTCCAGGCGGATGGGACTCCCTGATACAAAGTGTTTACTCTCCATACACATGCTGCTGCCCACGTTACGAATCTACAACACATAAGTCACAAACAAGGACACAAAGGACGTTCAGCTGTTAGTTAGCAAACATGATCATCAATCAGAAAACAGGAGGTTTTTAAGTCTGCAACAGTGACTGGAGGGTTTTCGTCTAATCAAACAGGACATGACGCACAAAACTGTTGAGTCAGATTGGAGTTTTAGAATTCGACCCTTAGTTTGGTTTATTTCGGGAGGTGTATTAATCTCTGATTCACATTAAATAAGTGTGCTCTCTTCTCTCTCAGTGCAGCCTGGTGTGACGGACAGATTATTAGAGCCAACTGGACAAAATGTTCTTGACAGCCTCTACAGTTATTTTAGAAGAAGCTGTTAGTAGTGATTACTGCAGATTTCTTGGTCTGATGGTTATATCGAAATATCAAAACAAAAATGTTTTTAGACCTCAAACAACTAGAATTAGCGCCTCGCGGCTGTATGTCTCCGCCAAACAGTGAAGTTGAAGTTTACATCCAAAATGTCATCATTTTATCCTGTTAGACATTTGTGTGAAATTGTCATAATTATGATTTGAATTCTTGAGTCAAAAATGTATTTTGTGACATCACAGTGACCTTTGACCCCCAAAATCAAATCATGTCGTCTCTGAATCCAAGTGGACGTTTGTACCAATTTTCACGAGAATGGGACGGAATAATTAGCCGGTTAACCGTTAACCGACATTAAGCATCTTAACCGAGTATCGGTTAAACATTGAGACACATTTCTCTCACTCTCTCTCCTGTCAGTGTTTAAGGTATGAGGGCTGACTGTACCTCTCCCCAGGCAGCAGCAGGCGGCTCCACCGGCGGGTAGTGTTTGGGCAGATCCCAGGCCACCTCGCTCATGAACCACTTGAAGTTCCTGCAGTTGAGGCGGTTCCTCAGCTCCTTCTGGGCCACCATGTCTCCCGCCGACAGGTGGCGGTACTCGGGCCGACGCTGGTAGATGTATTCGGCGTACTCGTCCATCCACACCTCGGCCACGCGCTTCAGGTTCTGAAATCACAGAGAAACAGAATGGTAATGCTAATATCTTTGTTGCGGTAAAGAATAAGAAGCAGATGATTGTAGTACATTAACGTGAACTCATCCTGCACCTAGTCACACTGTTTGCTAGACTGTCATTGGGTTGTTTTGATGCTAAATTAACTTGCTTTCCCTCTCTGTGTCAAACAGTAAAAAAAAACACTGTGACTTTAAAGTCATCAAGTCAACCGGCTTGTTTGCAGATCTGTGTGTTTCTGGACATCACATCTTCATTGAAACACAGACTAAGACATCATCTGTACATCCTTCATCTGACATGACAAACTGATCAAAGCCACTCAGTAGAAAGGCGGCCAGTCATCATACGGGACCTGTCATCGCGTCCCAGAAGGCGAGAGATGGAAAAAAATAGAAGCGACTTGTCTCTAGTCATGAAAGCAGTTACAGCACTGAACTCAATTATGTGCTAATTTACAGAGTGGCTTCATAAAAGACGAAGACTTTCTGTCTCTTTTTTCCTTTTCCTCTCTGACAGATGCAGCCTATCACGCCATCTCATGAAACGCCGGTCAGACGAGAAGATAGCTTCATTTTGAACTGAATGAATACCACCAGACTGGTTTAGTGAACCCAGGAGCTAAAAACAGGAAAGCATTGTTCAAACCTAGAGCTTTATTTTAACAACAACATATTTATCCCCGTGTCTCGGCGCTCCTCGTGTGAATAAACAGGCAGACGTGAACAGATTCTGTGCTCTGGAAAGAGAGATAACTGGTTGCTCGGTGTGTTCAATCGTAAGGCAAAGGATAAACAAGAAGGCAATCCAGGCACTCCAAAATATGAAAAAAGAAGCAATGAGGAAGAAAGCATATTAAAAAGCCTTTATTGTAGTGGCTAAATCATTTAAAAAGTCAACATGTTTGGACCACTGTAGGTCTTCGTACAGGGCTTACTAACAAACAGACAAGGCGCATGTGGCCTCACCTTTATGGTATCACCAACCAATGGGAGACAATCACATGATCATCATAATATTACTATATGTAAGAAAATATCAAAGAGGTAACACAGAAACAAGTAATTCATGTCCTTCATTAATGAAACTACTACTTTACAACAGAGGCTGCAAAGCAAACATGGGAGCCTCAGGATCTCTCAGGCGTCTTTCTGTGTAGAAAAAGCCGTCCTCACATGGACGAAACAGGCGGTATATGACAAAAGGTGGTGTTACATTTAATGAAATCACTTTGTTTATAGCTTTTATCTGAGTTAATGTTACCAAAATATGTGCTCTACTGGATCCTGTCAGTACAGCTGTATTTTATTATAATATATCTTATCTATAGGCTACATATCTACAGACTCTCAGATGAGGCACGCAAAGTGCATTATTATCATGCTGTCGGAGATGTGTCGGTGTTTTTGTCCCGATGCTTTGCACGGAGCTGATACCCATCCACTCACCCGCTCGCTTTCATCCCCGGCTCTCTGAGGCGCTGTACCCCGCAGTTTCCTGGAAAAAGCAAGAGGTCCACAGGGACCGCCGGTACAATAACCTTTTATTTTGTTGTTAATAAAATTCATGAATATGTAGGATATTACTACTGACATTCATTTAATATTAACGTCTGCTGTATTAGCCGTGAGTTCACTACGTGTTTATTTGCATATAGAGATCCGATCACAAGCTGGAGACACATGTGGAGACGCAATCTAATGTCAAGTGTGAACAGACGTACTTAAAGCCGTCCACTTGTGATCCGATCACTCAGGATGTTAAAGTCAGGTCTGAACAGAGCCTCTGTTTCCATATTTGACTCAGTGTAAGCATCATATAGTTCCAATAAAGTGTTGGAGGAAGCAGGTACAGGATTGGTATGTGTGTTATGTCAATACAGTGTGACACTTGTTTTAATTCTATATAGCAGCACTATCGCGCCGCAGCAGTTTTGACGGTAATGATGATAGAAGCCCGGAGCACGAAGCCTGGAGCAAAAAAAGGAAGAATCCGAAGCAGGTTGTCTCTTAGTTTCACTCCATTTTAACACTGAGCCACCTGCAGACATGGCGTTAAACCTTTGACAACACCACCTCCTGCCTGGGGAAAATGATGTGCCAAAGAAGTGTGTGAACTGTGAGAAACACGCGAGTAAAAAGACAGATCATTTTAACTTCAAGAAATAGGTAACAGAAAAGTGTCAGACAGGAATATCCTGTAAGTGGCCTTCTTGTATAATGCGTCTGCACGTGTGGCCTACATACATAATAGAAGGAAATGGAGAGCGCTCGGCTTACATCACAGCTGTCCCAAAACATTCGCTGGCATGGGAGCGGATTTTGAGTGTTTGCTGTTTTTAGGTGAGAAGTACTTTCAGGTTTTTGTGTCTCAACCGGCTCTTCTTTAATCATTAAATTACTTTTTATGACTGCAATTATATGGTGTCACAAGTGTTTTCACTAGACCACAACGAAAGCAAATTGGAATTAACTGCAAGAACTCTGAAATGAAAAGCAGGCATAATGAAAGACTCATTATGAGAGCGTCTAATTTCAGAATGAAACTGAGTGGAATAAAAAAAAGATGAGCAGGTGACTGAAACTGTAAGCACCGATGACTGCAGGGCAGACAGCTTCACCAACAGCCTCTTTAAGCTCAGACAATTGCAAACATGAAAGATTTACGCTGGAGCGATGGGAAACGCAGCCATCTGAAGCCTTCGAGGTGTGAAGGAGTAAAAAAACAAAAAACTCTGTGGTACGGACGCATGTCTGAGAATACAGATGGTCGCAGGTGTGGATGGTGAAATGAATGAGAATACTGTACAGGTTCAGCGCGCCTCCCAGGAAAGTATAAATACAAATCGTCCAGAAGAAAACCCTCCAGCCACGCATACACACTCACACGGAGTCTCTGTAGCGGAGCTCATCGCCTGCAGCCAAACTACCGGGCTCTCCAGGTGAAGTGAGGTTCAGTGGTTCTATCTCCCTCCATGTTGACTGGACGAGGGTGGGTGGGGGACTCTTCCTCCTCCTCCTCCTCCTCCTCCTCCTCCTCCTCCTCCTCATTCCTCTACTCTTGGATGAGGAATCACTTATGCACACACACACACACACTGGATCGTCTGTGAATGTGTCTGGAAGGCCTTTGTTCTCTGTATCTCTACCTGCTGAAGGGACTCGCCTGCTCTAATGGTGTTTTGTAAAATAACTACGGTATCTTTAAGTGCCAATGATGTCCTCTAAATGCACATTAAGTGAAAGAAAAATTATTTTTTTCTCACCATGAAATGATTAAATGGATGAGAAATGCCTACACAATCAATAATGTTTTGATATTAAAACATCATGAAGGAAAGCGAATGAAATGAGTCTAATTATCACCTCAGGCGAAGAATGTTTAGACGAAGACTGACGGTTCTCTTGGTGAACCATGACCAAAACCTGACACTATCCAAACTGTTTGTTGACTCCCATTCAATGACTACTACAGCAGGTTAGTTTAGCATGTGTATAAACTTGGGAGACTGTCCTTTTTCAAAAACAAATGTTTCTTTTGCCAACAGCGGCCAGGCAAACGTGTCCAAAATATGATTTTTTGGTGCATATATGACAGAGGAGCAGAGGAGCAGAGGAGCAGAGAAGCAGAGGAGCAGAGACTCCGGTCCTGGAGACCAAAGCTACGGTCTCCCCCGCGTCCTCCGACCGCGGCCAACACTGTTTAACAGACGGGTTTCACTAGATAGTCCCTTTAACTTAACCTGAACGTTTCATTTATCTCAGTTACAATCTCACTTTGTTCATCTTTAGTTTTATATTTACATTATTAGACAAACAGACAGACAGACAGGTGGACAGACAGACGGTGTGTGATGTGTCTGCGTCTCTGAACCAGAGACCGTGTGTCTCATGTGTTGGATGCTTTGCTGTCCTCATGTCTTGGTGTCTTCTGACTGTCTATAATCTATGTGTCTCGTATCTTCTCTGTGAACAACATCATGACTCCATCAGACTAAAAACAGGAACTATGAAAACCTCGACCAACAGAACTTTGACTTCAGGAGAACGCCCAAGGTATAAACATGCATGGTTAAGTGATGCACACCGCCCAACCAATCTGTGAGCTCGCCCCGGTAGCAGCCGGACACCGGTCCGAGTCACTCCATTCAATCCCAGCTTGTCCTGGCTCCGACTACCACATCCACACGCACACCTCCATACAGAAGTAGCAGCAGCCGTTGCTCCACGAAAAGCCATAATCATCATCCTCGTCCTTCACTGGTCAACTTATCAACTTACAAATGAAACCGTAAACGTTGACGTCCATGTTTTCTTTCATACGACAGCGTGCTGCATGCGGCGTCTTTGTTAGTGTTCTATTGCGCATGCAGATCGGTTCAGGACCGTGATCAGAATCTCATATTGTCCACATTTAAAAGCAGGTAGTGTGGGTTTCTAGAGCTTTTCCTCTGAAAACAGCTGCCTACATGAAGTCAGCGACTTCAGCCCTTTATTCATTGTCTGTAACTGCAGTGATGCCAGTAATAAAAAACAAAATTATATCATAACGGTTTGTATTTTAATCAAGATTTACACAGTATAATTATATCGACTACAGTTCCACTCATACCTGAGGAATACCAAACGAACACACCAGTCAACTGAAACAATCAGGCCCGCTCTTTATACTACAGTTCAGAGAAGGACACTGGGGACACATAACAGAATTCATCACAGCCGCGGGTACAGTAAGTATTTCTGCATTGTTAAACCTGTCGCCTGTCTGATATCAGCATTCAGCACAGCCTCAGCGAGGGGCTAATGGTCAGTCCGACGAGGCAAAAACAGAGACCGAGAGGTTTAATTACATATTCAGCCGAGCCAAACAGAGCCAGGTGTCAGACTGAGGCTGACTCATGCATAATGAATAATGTTCTGCTACAGGCCAGATGAACATTTTTTAAACATTTCTCCTGCTGTGTCGAAGTGTTGAAGCTCACATTGAATAAATAAGCTTGAGCTCATTATTGGAAAACTGTAAGTTGTATATTGAGGATACAGGGGTTTGATTCGTACCCACAATGCAACTCACAGTCCACCTGCAGCTCGGTGGGGGATTTGGCTGTTATGTTAGTAACATGGTGAGTTCACATAGAGAATAGAAGCGCCGTGCTGTTACGCAAGCTGAAGCCTTGTTGTTTACAACGTACAATTGACAATATGTGGAATAAGTACGTCATTTAAAACCTAATGTAGCCTCACGGTGGGTTCACATAGGGAATGGACAATCCAGTGACACTCGGCTATCGGAATCGGAGGAATCAAAACTCCAGGAGAACAGCAGGGAGAGAGGGGAGGGGGAAGTCGAAAGCGTTGGTGGAATGCATATTTTATCATCTTATCAGAATGAGATCATTTATAGCACATATAATATATCATTTATATCGTTTATAATACATTATCAGTGTGTTTTTCTTGCAAGATTCACTCGAGGCATGCGGCACGCGGAAAAAATAGACGAGACGCAGAAACTAACGCTGAGGATCGCGAGCCAGGAGCGGAGCTCCGTGGCGCGACACGTGCTGTGTGAACAGCTCAATGGATTTACATGGCCACCGAAAGGACGCAGGCAGCGCTTCTTCTGAAAATTGCGGCGCTTCCGTTCCCGATGTGAACCCGGTGGCATGCCACTAGCCTGCAGCAGAGATGAGGAGCGGGATAGCGGGCTCAAGTGTCATCACTAGAGACAATTTATTAGACTTCATACAGCTCCCTTTGAAGCCATAAAAGGCTTTATAGAACTTTTCTTCACCCAGTTGTACTCCCTAACACCTGTGAATCATTTGCTGTGTAAAGTCAATGGAGTTCCCCTTAAACAAAATACGCTTAAATCTTTCATGTTGTCTAATCACATGCAAGTGCACAAGAGCTTTGTCTGATCTAAAGTTTTTGATATTATGTGCTACACATACATTTTAGTCATTACCAAAATGAAATAAAAAACATTGAGGTTTAATATGCAGTCGTTGTTTTATTTGGCAAAGTCTGGCGGTATCTGATGTTGAGGATTCTGCCACCACTCCAATGCATTGAAGGCGATTAGTGATGCTTTAAGTAGCCAAAAATCACATTTAAAAGACTAAAAACAATGTCCCTTCTACTCAGGGTTATCCACAGACCTCGCTATTCACAGTTGAAGGTAGAAAATACACAAAAAAATCTGAAAAATTCATTGCCTTTCTGTTTACCTCCACACATTCAATATAAAACATTTGACCATGAGATGTTTGCACATGAACATAAACAAAGGCAACACAGCAGACACCCCCGTGTGTCTGTGTGTCCACATTAACATGCTATAAAACGATCGGAGACTCACCCTGGCCAGGCTGACCCCACCAGGAACTTTGTAGGGGACGTACTTCCTGTAGATGTGTCCCACCCTGGAGCAAGGGATGTCCTCCATCCGACCACCGCACATCCACACCTGCAGGGAGAAAGAGAGAGGGAGAGGGAGAGAGAGAGAGAGAGAGAGATTCAGCATAGTGATAAAGACAGTATGAGGTCACGGTTTGGTCAAAGCTGCTGCGCTGGTGTTTGTGTAACTGAACGGTGTGAATATCAGATGAGCTGACAAGGTCAACAAATCAGAGAGATGAAACAAAAGTGTGAAAAAAGACAAAGCGTGGGAAGACGTGATGAAGAAAACGCAACGGGGAGCAAACAGGGTTAGGATGTGAAGAAAGGGGAGAATGGAAGAAGTGGGAGGATGACAGCGGGACACGGAGCGATAGTATACTGTATGTACAGGGTTGGAGGGGCAGGTTGACTCGGTCATCCATCCTAGCAGAGAAGGATAAAAAGAGGGAGAGGAAATGCCCGGGGAATGGGAAAAAGAAGTGCGAGTGAGTCACACTCATGTTTAAGACCAGATAGACTAATATTATGTTAGGTTATATAAAAGCTTGAATAATTACAGATACTAATCTTCTTTTATGGAGAGTGCAGGAGTGAGAACACCATTCAAAACAACTCCAAATGACTCCAAAGTTCATGTGTTTGTAGATTACACAGAGACCAGAGAGAGAGAGAGAGAGAGAGAGAGAGAGAGAGAGAGAGAGAGAGAGAGAGAGAGAGAGAGAGAGTAAACGACATCAAAGAGAACAAGACGAGTCAATCATGCTTAGCTAAATGACAAAGACTCAAATTGGATTTGTTATGCTTCCTTTGGAAGGCAGAGACACTTTTCAACTCCACAGGGTCGGAGTATTTAGAAATTTCAAAGATAGATTTTGGGGGATGTATTTATGTACTTTAAACCTAACCTTTTCCACTTTTCCAACAGGGGGACTTTTAGGGGGAGACAGCAGGTCAACAGTAGATGTCACATAGAAGTGATGTACATCATCTGAAAGCTGGGAACCTGGAGATTCAGCTCAGCACTGTGTGTCAAGTTGTTCTAGTCATAAATCTATCATATGAATAATAATAATTACTGAACTATTCAAACACACCATTTCAGAATAGGCTAAAAATAACAAATTTGTACTGCATGCAAAACATGTTTCTTTGCCCCAAACTGCATGTGATTATCATAAAGTGGGCATGTCTGTAAAGGGGAGACTCGTGGGTACCCATAGAACCCATTTTCATTCACATATATTAAGGTCAGAGGTCAAGGGACCCCTTTGAAAATCACCATGCCAGTTTTTCCTCGTCAAGATTTAGCGCAACTCTGCAGCACTATTTAGCATTCTTCCCGACATGGTTGCTACCAGTGGATTACTTTGATTTTCTAGCTTCATATGATACCAGTACATTCACTCTAGCTCTAAAACTGAGCCTGCTGCAACCTCTGAAAAGAAGTAAAGTGGCCCGAGGGCTCTGGTGTCCTCAAGGAGTGGAAGAGGTTAATCAGAACAGTCTGAGGTCAGAAGGTCAGACAGTAACAGATTTTTTACATTCAGTCTGCTGAACTAATTGTATTGCATATATATTTGACTAATCACTTCAACATCAGCTAATTGATCTCACAATTAGAAATGGAAATCACCTGTTTGACCCCCTTTTCAATTGATTGTGCAGTCGGTGTATTCTCTATTATTCAAATCAATCACATCCGATATTAAACTATTTAAAGTACTGCAGGCGGCCTCTCATGACTCTATACGATCACGAACAATCTGGGTTATTCATACTTTCCTTGACCGCTCTCTGCCACCTTACAGCACACCGTCCTCCACAAGCTCCCAAATCTTACTCCTACTCCAGTCGTGCCTGGAATCTCTCAGTTCTAGTCTGGAGAACTTCTTCCATATAACCAACACTTCTCCCTTTTCTTTTCTCCATACTATGCTTTTATTGAGAATTACTTGCAATGTCTCAACAGGCTGGAGTTTGGTGTCTTTCCCAAGGACGCATGTCTGATGATGGACTCCCTCCCTGACTGATGGACTTTCCTTTTGGACTTGATAATTTCCAGTCACTTTGTTGTTATTCTGCATCGCTCCCCCATCCCGATCCTCCAGAGTGGACATCAGCTGGCTTCTATTTCAATTCAATTACTGCCTGTCAAGTTTGTTGTACCACTCCAGCTTGGACAAACAGAATTGGGGGGGGGGGGAAATAACAGATTGAATCCTCCCTCTCCACATCTCGCTGTAGGGAAGGTCTGACCTGCTGCGCCAATCCCTTCCATCGTCTTCATCCCAGACTGAAACACTTGAGCTTAATAACAGGGGCGCCTCGCGGCAGGAGGGATCAAGGGTTTCAGTTCAGCGTCGGTCGGATTAAATTGAAAGTCTTATCACTCACCTCGAACACACAACCTCTACAATCTGTTCACCTCAGACTATGAAGACACACCACACCACTATGGCACGGGACGGCATTACCGTCTCTTTTAAAACATAATTATAACTTTATTTATATAGTCCTTTTCAAAAACAAGTTACAAAATGCAATGAAATTGGTGCCAGCCAATATTCTATAGTGTAGATGGCCATATCGACCCATTGCCCCAAACAACATCAGCACATAAACACGTGATTAACCTGACTAGTTGCGACTGTTGGCAGTCACCTCACTTTTTGAAAAGTCATGCAAATGAGGACTATGGAGGTTAATAGACAAATAGACACATCTGTTGTCCATGCATACTTAAAAAGCTACCCTGTGGAGTTCACACTTGATCAAAAGTATATAATGCACAAACTGCTTTATATCTATGACTGTAACATGCTCAGAAACAAAGTAATGGACCACTGAAAGCGGGGAAGAAGCAGACTGCAAGCAAGCAAACATGGCTTTGCGTATGTTTTACAAGGAAATGCATTTAATATGTTTGTTTGTTTTGCTTGACTTAAATGTCTGTTTTCTCTGCTCACTAGCTGCTATTTCACACTCCCCCTTGTTGGTCCTGTTCAAAACAGCAAATGGAAAAGCTTTCGTGCATGTCATATATGTTGAATCACTATCATTTCAGTATCAACTTGAAGGGAACTCGGAGAGCGGAGACCTCCGCTATAAGGCCAAATGCCAAATCTCGCAATGTTAGAGGTTCTCTATACGACATTCAGAACATTCAGACAGCAGCAAACAACTATTTGCTGTGTGGGTTCCTCCGTCCATGCTACACCCTTCCACCAAGTTTCATGAAAATCGAGCCAGAAGTTTTTCCGTAATTCTGACAAACAGACAAACAAACCGAAAACATAACCTCCTTGGCGGACGTAATCAGGCAAAATAGAATAACAACCAGAGTATACATTAATATGAAGAAGCAGCAGAAGGTGAATATAACACAAATGTCCAATCAGATCAAACTACCCAACAGCGGCCTTTGTGCTTAATTGAGTGAGACGACAAAAGTCCTTACTCATTCAAACCGGAATTTGATTATTGTGACGGGCCGCTGTGTCCGTCCGAAGCCCGCTGACGGAGGCAGCGGAGGATGGGGGGAGACGAGCTCTTATAACATGCTGGCCAAGTCGCATGTGGTTATGGCTACCCGATAGAATAATTCATACTGAAGCACCAGACAAAAGCATAACCTAATATGGTATTCTGAGTATGATTAATGTGGAGAGTCTTCCATGCTACAGAGTATGTTCAGCTCAAATGACTGAAACAAGACTTGAAACCATAATGAGGAAGGTCTCACAGGCTCAACAAGTCAGCTATTCATTTAAAAAGCTGCGGATACACAAATCAAATATTAGGAGAAACATACGGAACACACTCTTTCCTCCTTTAAAAGCAATTCTGTGTCAAAATACAGATGATTTCCGACGCAGCTAAATGAGTAATTGCCCGTTAACTGGAAGAAACTGGGACATACATCATGTGCACAACAACAGTTGAATCCCTGCCAGTCCCATTCTGTGATATACTGGGACTAAAACGGCACAGTACGAGCAGAACTTGAATGACATCATTGAGGCCTTTTGAGTAGTGCTGGGTATGAAAATAACAACAATCATTACAGTAACAATTACAGATTCTCTCCCAAAATAGCTCATTTAGCCATTATTGTAATTCATAATTAACATAACTGCTACTGCATACTATATGTGTGACCATGAGTTTGCAAAGTAAGCCTGCAAAAGATACGAGTGTGAAGTTCAATTAACGCCAGGCTGCAGTTGATTCAGTTTAAAGTCATGCATAGACTACATTATTCCAAAATAAGATGAACAACATGTATCCTAATGTATGGGATATCTGTGACAGATGTAATTCCTCAAAAGGTACTCTTGGTCATACTTTTTGGTTTTGGTCTAAGATCGTCCCTTTTTTGCAGGACATCTTTAATTGGTATTGTAAAATGTATGATATGCAGATTGAACCGGCCTTGTTTGGTTGCTCCGAAGCTTCTCTTGCATTACAGCACACCGTACAGCAGACCCTGATGACTGGTACGTTAGTAGCTAAGAGAATAATTCTAAAAGGATGGAAGGCCAGCAGCGCTCCTTGTTTTTCTCGATGGCTGAGGGAGCTAGTTTCAGGGCTACACCTCGAGAGGCTTCGCAGCAACACACGTGGTTCTCAAGAGAAATCTGAGTGTATTTGGGGCCCAATTATTAAACACCTTGACTCCCCCGACTGTTAGCTGAATTCCCTACTGCGTGACATCCAGTTTGGCTATTGTTTACTGTTCTTTCCCTGATATGACACAGGCGGAAATGTGATTGTATCTTTGTCTGTCTAGCCTGACTATCCTGTGGTGGCTGTCTTTTTTTATTTATTTTTATTAGTATTATTTAATTTTATTTATTTATTTATTTATCTATTTATTTATCTATTTATTTATTTATCTATTTATCTATTTATTTATTTATTATTATTCTGTATGTGGGGTTGGTATGTTTGTGAGTCTGTCTGTAGATGTTATTTTTTTTGTCTGTGATGAAAATTAAAAAAAAAAAAAAGATATGAGTGTGCAAATAATGTGGACAAAAATATTCAATACGCCACCAATGGTGATTAAAATCAAATCAATGAATCAATTAGTCAGTCAAAACTGTCCCATAATGTTTAGCACCTTCTTTGCAACAGGGGAGCTTTTCTATACAATGTAACTTACAATAAAGAAAAATCAGCAAATTCAAATATTGCTCATGTTTCTAACAAAATAGCAAACAGTTCATAGTGCTCATTATATCCTGCATATGGAATAGGATCCAATAATTGTATAAAATAGCTGGTACAAATATACACTGACTGACTCCAAACATGAAACATGGAAGGACCATCTCACATTCAAAATTGACATGGAGGTGTCAAAGGGACACTGTTGAATTCAGCCGTGTTTGTTTCAGTTGTTACCTTGAAGGAGATCTCGTACTGTTCTCCTCCCCAGATCTCCAGACCCGTGTCGTACCCTCCCAGCTCCCAGAACCACTTCCTGTCCACAGCAAACAGTCCACCTGCCATCACTGGTGACCTGCAGGACACAAAACATACACATCAGTCACACACAATTAGGGACACAAAAGGAACAACTTCCACTTCTCCATCCATCTTTTTCCTCATCTCTCACAACTTTTTTTTTGGAGGGGCATCAGAAAATGTAATAAAAGTGTGGTGCCTTTTATAATATAATTACAATATGACATCATCCTTATATCACCATAACCGAAGCTCACATAAGATGATCTACTCTCTGGTTGCTGTCATGCTTATGATAACTGTCATGGTGATTCCTGGTTGTTGCTAGGGAGTGCTGCACGGTTGCCAGGGTGTAATGTGTGTGTGCGGTAGTACCAGAGGCAGTGCTTATAGTCCTGGTAGTATGTAGTGTTCTAAGGGACCACAGAGAGAGACAGACACTGAGTGTCCAGCACCACAGAGAGAAAGAGAGGACGTGTCTGACATTAAAGTCAGGTCTCCCTATACAATACACACTCGGCAGTTAACCTTATAGTACGCAGTGAACTGAGATTTCAGACACTTATGAATTATCATTTTGCGTCATCACTGGCAGGTGTTCAGTCGCACGGCTGCTTTTCAAATCTATAAAATAAGACGTGTTGCATTGTGGGGTTATGAACGTGCCAGCGACACTACTTTTGTTGTTACATTGGTGGGGATTTTTGAAGGCCAAATGAACACGGTGAAGAATAAATATGGTGCACTTTATAGTGAATAAGGAGGGATTCAGGAGGGACAGCCAGACGGAGACGGAGTTTGACCGTTTCAGCAGCATAGATGGAGCACAGTGACACAGACTCACAAATGCAGTAATGAAATGAATAATGAAAAAGATCAATTCAGATTCATTTTAGTTTCTCTCTTATTCAATATTATTTGTCCACAGAGTAGTAGTCCAAATGACATTTTTTGTGTTTTTCTCATAGTTTTATTGGAGATTTTGTGAAAAGGACAAAATGATGAACTGCCAACATTTAACAACCAACTTTCAAGACTATAGAGACTGAGTATTTAAAGGAACTGTTTGGAAGAATCAGAAATTGCTTGTTAACAGCGACAAGTCAGTAAGTCAGCGTCCTGTTGCTCATGCTCGCTCTAAATAGACACTCAAAACAGTGAGGAGACACACGTCAGCTAAAAGCACAATATCACTCTATATTTCAGCTGCTTGGCAGTAATGTTAGCTGACCAGACCAAGGTCTCTCCATGAATCAATGCTGATCCTAGTGTTGGCTTTTCCTGCTTCAGCCTCCCGATCGCGGCCGGAGGGAACGGGGGAGACACCGGAGAGACGATAACGTTTCTCTCTGCGGCGCCCCATCACTTCACAAGACACAGGAAACCTCTGTTGGTCTGGAGGAGCTGCAGCAGTTATTTCTGCACAAACGTCCACTGAACATTCACTAGATATTCTCAGAGCTAAACTAACTCTTCTGCAGTGTGGAGTGAGCAGCATGCACGTGAGAGGTGGAGCTAGAGAGTGAGAACGAGCGTGGTGTGTGAGTGAAGGCAAACAGGCAGACCAAAGCTACGGTCTCCCCTGCGTCCTCCGACCGTGGCCAACACTGTTTTGCAAGACGGGCACATATCCACAGATATGAAGGAACTTGGTTAAACCACTTGTTCATGCTGTAAACGAGCCCTGGCTTGCATATAAAATAAGGTGTACGCTTCATAACTCGGATTACTGTGCACTGCCCTCACTCAACTTGTTTTCCTTGAACATCCAAGCAGCCATGCTCTCCTACTGCATAGCTCAATTTGATCCTATAAGCTGCTAAATCACAGGGACCTATTTCTGACCACAGAGGATTGAATGCATCAAGAGAAATGCAGTCCTGTCTAATATTGTATTACCGTAGGCAAGTAAGAGTCAGAGTTTATTCCTCCCCAGAATTGTGTATTTGCCTGCTGTAGGCGCCCGCATGTGTTTAGCAACCCAGTGACAGTCTGCACAGTGCAAAACCAATTAACCCATCCGAAACCATTGTGATTTCTGACTGGTATGACAAGCTCTGCGGTGCACAAACATAATGGTCCTCATCTCAGAGTGCAGAGGGAGCTCACTCTCGGGAGTGGAACTGAATGAAATGTGTTGAACGGCTTCTCATCAGGACACCAGTGGTAGAAAACATGAGGAGCAGTAGGGAAGAGAAGACACTTTTTCATTTAGAGAGCATCTTGTGTATTGAACTATGAAATAATACAAGATAGATGGTGGTGGCTGACCATCGTGCTTGGCCATACAGAAAAAGGTCTTGCACTGAAGATGCTTTTTGTCCATGTTTTTGTATGAGGTCATTTAAACCTGCATTATTTCTAACAGCCAGCTGGTTGCAAAAAGAAGTCTGACTGTATAGAAGTCTATGAGAAAATGAGCCTACTTCTCACTTGATTTATTACATCAGTAAACATTGTAAACATGAGTTTATGGTCTCAATCTCTAGTTTCAAGTCTTCTTCAAGATGCTAGAAGAGCAAATTTGACTTGAGGTGATGACGCGTCCATGTGAGTTTAAAATTTTTTGACTTTGTGACTCCATTTCATGTCGAGAAAAGAGGGAAAAGGCAAGAAAGTGTAGGAGAATAACAGAAAGAACTGGAGTTCCTGGTAAGTCTTTAGATCAGTCAGAAGCTCAGGCTGGAATTATGGTTCAAAGATACACGGATTCTCGGCGGATCTATTCATAAAGGGGTGTAACCGCAGGTCACAGAGGCTCACGGAGGGCTGACACCTCCCACACCTCAACAATGCCTTGTGAGGATTGAGCAACATGATTGGTTGATCCAGCTCCTACTGGGAGGTGGGTTTCTTAATGGAAAAGACAAAAAACATGTAAACGTTACTCAACTTCTACTACAAATATATAAGAAACAGCCACGCAGTCGTCTATAATGCACACGCTCCTGTATGCATCACGACTCTAGACACACAACAGTATGTTGTCTGTTGGTGGCACATTAACATGGACTGCACAAACAGCTCATGTTTATTTGAAACTCTAAGCAAATACAGTGGAATAAAGCAACCATTTCAGGGATGGGGTTACAAGTTCATTTAGTCTAGTCAAGTAAACATGAGTGAGCCCTCAAATAATGGCACATTAAACCTTGTAGAATCCACAAACACAACAGATGAGGTCACCGATATCTCACTCTTCTCTCCGTGCCTCCCTTTGTTTGGCTAATATGGTGGCCAGCCCTCTGAGACCTTCTTCCAGACTGTTCTAAAGCTTTATGACTGCAATCTATTGTCTTTCTAATAAAGTGTAGATCTTAAATCTGTAGAAAACTGCGATCCAGGCTTGACAAAACGTGTGTTTGTCACACTGCTGACTTGACTTGCCTGACTGTGAAGTCTGAGTAGTTCATTGTGCAAAACTCGTAACTTGTGTGCCGGGCGAAGAAAACACAAAGCCGACACACTCACACACACTTTGCCTCCCCTGGAGTAGTGCTGAATAGAAAGCAGTGGACAGACTCTCATCAGGAGACAAAAGGATAAACAACATGGCTGCAGGGGGACAGCGGAGCGACGGGTGTGTGTTGTACGAGTGGGTGTGTGTTGTATGAGTGGGTGTGTTTGACTGCACAAAGTGTAGTGATTGCAAGCTGTTGTGGGCCACTGGAGTGTGTGAGCTTAGCAAAAAAAGAGCACACAGGCTGTGTGGGCACTGATTTGTTGGGTGGAGATTGTTGGCACATGTTTGACGGAGGGCGAAAACACAAACACACTTACACACTTCACCTGCCTGGACTTGTGTGGAATGAAAACGCAGCGGCTTCAGGACAGACAACACTGATATCTCTCACAGCTCAGATGAAGCTACTGAACAGGAGGATCATTTAAAACACAACCAGTTCCAGCTTACCAGAATAACAGCCAGAGGCATGTTCAGCTACAGCTCTCTGCCAGTGAAGACTGCTTAGTTTTAGCGTTAACTCACCACCGTTTGTCACCAAATATTAAATCTAAGGCCTAATACAATTACTTGAGGAAATTTTAATACATTTTTTCTGCCTTAAGGCTTTTTATAATCTACCGAGCTTTTACTCAGCGGACGACTGCGTGGCATTAATCACTGTCACACCGGGAGCTGACGCCGGCTTTCAAATGAAGGGAAGTGAAAAAGGGTGGAAAACAGAGACAGGATGTAAAAAAAAAAAAAAAAAGCTGCAGAATTTCTCACAGTGTAGCATTTCAATCTGAAAGCTGCTGTTTTGTCACAGCAGTAATTAGCAGGGCGGGTTTTTCCAATTACAGGGCTGTAATTAGCTCTGGCAAGTCTTGCTAGCTTAGCTACCACACCTAAAAAAAACATTTCATAATCAAAACATTTCATACATATTTGTTTGTTTTTGTAAAAAGACACTAGTCATTGTTTATTTCAAAAGAAACCTCATCAATCTCATGAATTCCTTTCATATGTACTTGCGCTCTTCAGCAATGATAATTCTTATTCTATTACTCAGTGTATCATTGGAATAATTTAATACTCAGTAATGAAAATAATCAATAGCTTCAGACTTATTCATTTTGTTCAGTTGATATTAAGGCTGGGGACAAAATTTTAGACCAAACACCTTGATATCGATATTACAACGATATTGTAGGGTTGACTATTGGGGATTTTTGATAAATATTCATCAGTAACGTGGATATAATAACTTAGCAAGTAAAGGCAAATAACAGAACAGCTAGAACAATCTGGGAAGTTCATAAAAGTATATCAATTTACTGTATTGCAGCCTTTTAAACCGGGAAAAGACACTTATGCCATATTACGATTTACAAAATCTAAGACAATATCTAAACTCATATCATGATATCAACATAATATTGATAAATTGCCCAGCTCTAGTTGATATATTTATCATTTGCTTAGCGTAAACTACACATGAGTGTAATGAGTGTGGTACAGGAATATGTACACAAACAAGAGAACATTTTACAAGTAGTGATTTACAGGAAATGTACCTGAAAATCAGAAAAGTAATTTGATGATTTTGTATGTAACTTTGTACACATTTGACATATCATGATCAATGTCAAATACATGGTCTTATTAATATTGTGATATTGATTTCAGCTAATCCCAGTGCAGCTCTAGTCGTACATGTCGGGCTCTGAGACGCTGCAGTCATTGTTGAAACTCTCAAATGGTCGCAAATGGAAAATAGTTTCCCCACTAATGCTCAAACATACATGTGAACATTCACACTCTGGATTGCAACAGGAATAGTGATGCAGTACTTCGTCAAACGGCGAGCCACTGTTCAACACCATGATGAGCACACCTCTCTAGCTGCACAACACTTAATTTAAAATGGCAATGCACTGACCCAAAGTCACCACTCACACTGCTGCTGCTGCTCTGTTGCTTAGCAACTACTTTGTTTAGCTGATGTTTAGGAACTGCTTTTTGGTGAAAAAGATTGTTTTGCTGGAAGGCATTTACTTGGAATCATTCTTATACAAATGGTGTATATACTGTATAACTCTATAACTCAACTATGCCTCGGCAACAATCTAAAACATCAGGACAACTAGTGGAATAATAGATGACAGAACATGGAACTTAAAATGTGTTTTTCATTAATTAATTCATTAATTAAAAGTACATTTTATATTTGCATTTACTTTTGATAATGCACACATTACATTTCATCTCTATTCTTATTTATATTTTTCTTATAACTTCTCTATGTTTATATTTTTATTCTAAAATGGAACAACTGTAATTTATCCCCGGGGATCAATAAAGTATGGCAGGGTATTGCGATACCTTTCTAGTATCGGTATACCGTGCAACACTAGAGTCAATGTGTAGTTTACCACTTAAATCAATGGAATGTCAAAACATTGTAGCCACATGCAAGTGAAAACTTGCATTGGGAACATTTTGACCAATACTGTTTATACAAATTGTGAATAACAGTGGTCCTAGGATCGAACCCTGGGGCACACCATTTACATTAAGAGAACTAAAGGTGAGGCTTTCAGTCTGGACACACTGTGATCTCTTTGATAAATCATTTTCAAACCAACAGATAGTCTATTCTGAGTTTATTCTAAAGTCTATATTTTACACTACTGCATGATCATCAGTGTCAGAAGCCTTAGATAGACGGACAATAATGGTCCTTGGATGATAAATCATAATGGCTGTGATGATCCTCTGACTTATCCTCTAGCACCGCTGTGAGCTTCAGGTTTGTGTTTTAATGACTAACATTTGGATTGACTGCTCTGACTTTTCATCTAACGCCATTATCAGGTCAAATCTTCAATGTACCCAATGGTTTATGACCAAATACCTCCAAAACTAATGACGTTCCCATCAGCCTCAGTTGTGCTTTGTGTTTAGTTCTAATGGTCATTAGAAACATGGTCATTATACCTGCTAAACATCAGCATATTGGCATTGGATTCAGTTCAAAGCACCACTGTGCCACAGTTTTAAAATACCATTATGGTTATATCTGACAATAAACACAAACACACAGAAATTGTGCAATCTTTGACCAGCTGGTAGTAGCGGGACCCCATACAGTCTCCTTTTGATTACCTGTTCACACACACTGTGAGGTAAAAGCTCAGTGTTGACCTGAACGCTGGTGGCACCCGCAACAAATAGGTGCAGCTAAGTTTTTCCAAACATTTATTCTTGCACTCTTTCAAAGAAAAAGTACAGAGAGAGAGAGAGAGAGAGAGAGAGAGAACACAGTGCAGCTCTGAATGTCTGCAATTACCTTCTCAACCGTTTTGAGGTTAGTTTTTCAAAGAAGGAAATCACTTTGGAAACACGGTGGCAAATTGGATTTGCACAGTGCAACTGCAGACTTCTACTTTCAGCCAGTGAGCAGCTCCACTGAATTAACATCGACCGGCATTGACTGAACGGACTTCAACCATTCTGAAAACAACTAGAAAGATGCAATATTATATACTATTTCTTAGATTTAGGCTATACACTGATACACTGTACACTCAAAAAACAAGTTGGAAATTGAGTCCCCATTTCTGTACTGACTGAAATCTGTCTAGGATGCAATGTCTGGTTAGATTTGTACTCTTCTCCACTCAATCTTTGATTAAAAGTTCCCAATTTTGCCAATTTTAGACTATTTTAAATTGAAAAAGTTGTTGTAGGTCTACTTGTGTTTTGGAAACATTTGCCAGGAGCAAGTATTACTTTCTTCAGTTGGACACAGTCCCTGCTGGTCTTCATTAGTCACTGTTCTTTGGTAAAAAAAAAAAAAAAGATTTAAACTCAATGTCCCATGAATATTCCAACTCATAATTTAGATTTAATTAGAAATGCTCAAGTTGATATTCTCCATTTCAGTCTACTGACCTTGAGGAGAGAGAGCGTCAAGGCCTGAGCTTATTGCTAAATGAAACATTGAAGCCTGAAGGAAGGATGAGAGACAGAGAGGAAAGGAGGAAAGAAAAAGAAAGAGAGAGAGAGGTGATGGCATTGACTAAAGAGACAGTGACAGAAGCATGAGAACGGGGATAAAATCATACTCCCACACACACACCTCCAAGATGGATTTTGCCATCCCACCGTGCCTCGTTCTCCGCAGCGGCAATGTCAATCAGAATGAAAATGAAAATCTTTGCGACTCAAATTGGATTTGCACTGATGAAGGTCATTTCATTGGGCAAGAAGAGCAGACTAATTCACGAAATGAGGATTGATTCAGATTGTTCTGCAGCTCATTTCTTCTTCTTTAGTCTCTTATCTTGCTGCACCGCACAGCCGGCCTCCCTGATGATACCTATTTCCCAGGACACCCAAATAGTCTTTGGCATCCAGACATAGAGAAATGTTGTCCAACTAATCCCTCAAGGCTCACAAATGGAGTGTCTGGCATTACATGCAGTTATTTGGCCTTACAAATAGCAAAATGTGTCTCTGGGTAGTTTATTTATTCTGGCTTCCATTACTTAAAGGTTACCTGCCAATGAAAACACTGCTCATCGAGGAAGCTATAGGTCCTGTTTGCACTGGAGTAGTGTTACCTTGACAAGGACTAACTACACATGTAATCAAAACAAACAAGCAACGAGGGTGCAAATAGTTAAAATTTCTATTACCAATTAATCCCAACTATGTTTTCAATTCATGTATTCATTTATATTCGTCTATAAAGATACCACTAACCTTGGTAAATTCACATCATAATCCCCCCAAATTCCCTTATTTGTCTGACCAACAGTCCAAAACCCAAAAACGTTCAATTAACAATGATACAAAACAGAGAAAAGCAGCAAATCCTCCCATCTGAGAGACTGGAACCAGAATATATTTGTCATTTTGCTCAGTAAATGAGTCATTCATCATTTTCTGTAAAACTGCAAATTGTTTTATCACTATAGAAACAAACTGAATTTGCACCAAATGCTATTAATAATTCCTACGACAGCTAGCTGAGCAATATAAATACTTCATCATGATATAAATAAGAATATGTTTTCCTGGAGCTTTCAACTGCTTCTCTCGGTCTTCCTCAATGGATCATTTTAAACCAAACTACTACAATGACCTATTGTCATTTACTGTGGATTACAGCTACACTAAAGTGGATAAATCTGAAAACATCTTGCGTCCACACTTAATGCTTTTAGTTCACTTTGTTAACTGCCAGCTGAGAGTGGACAGAAGGCCAAACAGGAGAGAAAAATTATGCATTTTCTGATTGACTGTCTCAGAGTACATGTAGTCTAATGCTATGGAGACTATTAAGCCCCAAACTGCAGCCCTGTCATTGACCGTCCTGAGCAGCACGCAGGTGTAAAACAGGGCAGTGCTGACGCAATAAGATAATGGGGGTAAAAGCAAATGTCAAAGAATAACTGCACTCACTCAAAGGGTTCACTGGGGTCGCCCTTCTGCAGCTCCGAAGGGATGGGTATCCGTTTGTAGTACATTTCCCAGTCGAACGCCCCTCGCATGGCGTCCCCCGCCTGCGTCTCGTAGCCGAAGTTGTCGTGGTCGATCACGTCGATCATCGGACACACGATGGTCTTCCTGTTCTGGGCGATTCGGTCTGAGAGACACAGCGGCAGGCAGACGGGTTGGTAGACAGTTAATGACAATAGATCGTGTAGAGAAGTTGCTCCAAAGCTTTTTTGAGTTTAAAACTTCTACAGCGAAGCAACTCGTCTTCAAATATTGCAGATGTCTGGGAGCCGTTCAACCAAAACGTGATGTTCCCTTCTCAGACTGTTTTATCACCTCCGCCAAGGAGGTCATGTTTTGGGTTCAGTTTGTTTGTTTGTCAGCCAGCAGGATTACAGGAGAACTACCGGCCCAGCTTTCATGAAACTTGGTGGAAGGGTGCAGCGTGGGCCAAAGAAACACTATTGTGTGGTAGAAATGTTTTTATCATATCCTTTTGATCAATTTGGCGACCCTTCAGATGTATTTTGAGGTCCTGACCCCGCAGGTTAGGTTAGTTTTATTTGCTTGGCTGATACAGTTGGTGTAGCATATCCTGCCTCTACTCGGTTCCACCCATGCTTCACTGTATCACCCACGTTTGGATTAATCGGCTCCAGTAACTGATAGTGATTTAACTGATTGATGATTGATCTGACTTATGGAGAATGATGGAGGAGATACCCATTTAATATACTGTATGTGTGGAAGTGGGAGCTGCTTGCCATGAGGGATGACTGCTAACTGAGTATGTTGAGTATGCTGTATGTTGTCAGTGTTTAGAAATATCATTGTCTGCAAAACGTAACAGATGTTTTCTACAATCTGAACACACTATACATGAGCAGAACCCTCCACCCAGCAACGTATAAAGACTATTCATTGTGAGCTTTAGACTTTTATCAGGACTATTTAGCAGAAAGACATACATTCGTCTGCTCTTCACATGCTTGAGAGTTTCCCTGAGGTTATGATTTTGGTACAGGGTTGAGGTAAGGGGGAAAAATTGAGTGTGGGCATGTAATGCTGATGACCAGTGTGTGTTTGTGTTCCTCACCCAGCAGTGGAGGCAGCCAGTTGACGTTGGATTCACAGTGGGAGTCCAGGAAGGTGATGACTTCCCCTTTAGCGGCGCCGGCTCCCAGCAGGCGAGTCCTGATTAGCCCCTCCCTCTTCTTGGTCCTCAGGATGCGAACCTTCGGCAGCCGCACCATGTACTCCTCCAGCGCCACCTTTAGGTGCTCTGCAGAGACGGAGACAGAGACAGCACTGATCAGAATGCATCCGAATAATATAAAATGTCACCAAAAGAACACAACAGGTTGTCATTGTGTGCACACATCGGGTAAATTAGGATGTAGTGACATGAAAGAGCTTCAGAAAGTTGTCCACAAATGGCAAAAACCTCACTAGCATGCTCTGTAACAGAAGAGATCAAAAGAAAACCATTAGCAGTCGCCATCAAACAAGACATCTGCCTATGCCACATGCTCCAGACTGAAATGTTTCCCTGTGGGCCGACATCACACTCCCACCCAGACTGGGGGAATAATTCACTTACTTTTCTGCACTCACAGACTTTTTTTGTTTTATGTATCTTTACTGTAGTCATTAGACCGGATGTTACCCTAAAGAGAAAGAATCCGACTGTGAGGAATGACATTAAATCAGCCCCTCCCAGCATGTGGCGGTCATAAAGCCTTTTGGCAAAACACAGTGTTTCGTCTCAAATAGCAGTGATGCTCATGAACATTTCACCAGACACAATTCATAGTACTCTATGAGGGAATTATAGATAGAGTCCCCTAATATTCTGTTCACTTTATTGTCAGTCAGTAAATCAGACGAGAGCTTTTAATACTTTATTTCAAAACTCCAAAAGTCAGAGTTGTTGGGGGTCAGCTCAGATCGAAACTGATTTCAAGTCTTTCTGGAGCAGCGGCAACGCGATAAATCTCAAAATGTCACCACAATGCCTAGCTGCTTCTGCTAAAACAGCAAATATACTGGAAGGTTAAAAAGAAATATAGAGATACAGAAAGAAAAGTCAAACTGAAAACTTGAAAGAAAGCATCAATCAATCAAAGAGAGGGCGATACATACTACACATTTTTCTCCAATCTTTCTCTCAGAGCTGCCGTCGACAGAAATCAATCCTGCTCTAAATGGAGCCTGTAAATCTTTCGGCTCAAACGTCAAGTCAGTTCTGACAGGTCAATAAAAAAAAATTGGAGTCGGACTCGAGGCCATGTTTCATTCGCTGTCTGTCGACTGCGTTTCCAAAGCTGAGGCTCCATCAACCATCGCTGAGAAACACCATGAAACAGATCATCCAGCTGGTTTTATATCCCTGATGACTAAAGTGGTATCAGCACTTTACATTGTTTTAGGAGTGAATCATCACTGTGATAAAGGCCGTGATTTTAAGAGCCGATATTAAACATTATGGTTTGGAAAAAGATCAGCAAAAACTCAAATTTGATCACTCATCTATATCTCTCTATGTAAAGTCATCTGTCTAATACCGTCCATCATCTCCCTGTTTTTCAGTCTCTGTTTCAGTCCTCAACATGTTGCTGAACTGAATTTGCATTTCCATAAAACACCGTATGGTGCAAACCAACTGGCCAGGAAATGGTTCCAGATATCATGCTGTCCACCTTGAGCACTCACACAAATTATATGTGAAAAATAAGGCGCCCAAAGTGTGACGCTTAAATGACTCGTCTCCACCAGAGAGACATGACTCAGCACTGTTTTTTTTTTAATCTCCTGGAACACAAACTGTTTCATTTTTATCCAAAAGCTGTTGTCTACAGAGGCTCTTTAGAGGCTCACGCTCCGTTGCACATGCAAACTGACTCACAGAAATGAGTCCAAATGTCACCGTCAGTGTGCCAATATTTGTTTTTACAATATCCATTTTCTACATCATTACCCCGCAAATTAAATGGTAAGGCCGGTGATATTTCATATTTGTATCATCAACAGTGGCACTAAAGAGAAAACAACCAGTGTTGCTCCAAAAGTAATAAAACAAGGACGTGAAAGAGTCGTGAAGTTGCACTTAGTGACATTGTTCTTCATTGTTATCAACACTGCTAGTGTAGTTTATTCCCTTCAGCTCACCAACAGCACTGCAAGTGTTGTTACCAATTCCTGGACAACTGAGTATGAAGGTGAATGCTTCATCACCCTGCGGCTACACAGACTGGTATTAAACTGCAATAACTGTTGGGGGAGGTAACCATAACTTGTCTGCAACAAGTATAGGAAACTGTAAAGTATCAGAAGGCTGGCATCAAATGTCTGGTCGGATTATTTGATCGCATGGAGGGGTCTCAAAGAGACAGGCACTAAAACGGAGCGTTTCAGATTGAGGGTGAATACAGGTTTATTCAGACAGACAGTCGGAGTCAAAAATGGACTATATAATAGGCCAAATACTTATAATGCAACTTATGTTTATACACTAGTCAACGTATTCTCTAGGGACGTGCATTACAAGCAAAACTACATTTTGATAATCACTAGGAAGTAGTCGATCACTTTTCATTTCACTTTTAAACCCTTTGCAGTAAGGGGTTTATTTCAACCATATTATTGGAACAGTGGAAGAGACCAGAGGAAAGATTAACCAACACAGTTTTGGTGAGTTTTATTGGGTTTCTGTCTGGTTTGAAGAATGATCTGGTTTGATGGATCTACCAGCTGAAACTACGGGGGAGCGCAGCGTAACAAAAACTACTTAGGTTAATGAAAAGGTCATGGTTTGGGTTAAAATAACTACGGAAGCTACGTGACAAATAAATTAATGTTGACTTCTGGTTTCACATGGGACACAAACACCGGTCTCCTGGGTGACACTCCGGTAATTTTTGACCCACCCCGACCTCCCCTATGTGGCGTTTGCCGCACTTTATACTGCCTTGTTCACAATTATGTGGATTACATACGGACTGATTTAGTGGGATATATACGAATTACAGGGCATTTACTACTAGCTACTAGGTATAGCTATGAACGGTGTATGAGAACAGCCTGCACTAGTTAACATTGGAGAGGATTGGTTTCTTTTGTTAAATGAAAAACAGGACTTTTGAGAAATCTGTTTATATTCCTCAAAGTAGGAAATCAAAAATATTTGGGTTTTGGTAAGTTTCAGAGCTCAGATATTGTATCACCACCAGTATTGAAAGGTTTAAAGCGATACCCAGCCCTACAGTTGTTAGCGAGATAAATGCAGTGATGGTTTTAGTCTCTTCTCTTAAAGAATACGTTCACAAACCTAATAACTGCTCTTCAAAGTCATGTCAGACAGCGTGGAAGTGGTAGCGTTTTCCAATCCTGTGTGATGCTTTTAGATGCTGATGTGATGGTCTGGAGATGACGTCATGCTTTAATCTCAGTCCAACTACATCATGCAGAGTAATTGTTCTACTTGACCAAAATATCAGATCATCAGACACATTGTCACCAGCAGCAGCAGCAGCAGCAGCAGCCCTGTTGTGGAACGCAAAGGAAGCCTTCATCCTGTTACTCAATTCTGATGCAAAGAGATTTGTACTTTTGTTTATTTATGCTTTCCTGCGTCTGTCTCTAAACTTCAACTGACAAAAAAGGGCCATTATTTGCAGAATACAAGCAGGCATGAATAAAATATCACCTCTGTCGGTGTTCCTCGTTCATAGCAGGTCTTACAAATGTGCCACTGTCACCGAGGAACCCCCCTCCAACACTACCGCTAATTGGATTCTGAATATCAGAGGAGAGGATGGAGGAAAGGCAGCGAGTCCTTTCAAACTTTCACAGGATAAACTGCAGCTGTTAAAATGACAGACAGAACGTCTTTATCTCTGCACTCTGTTGTTTCCTTCCTGCTTCATTCTGGCTTTCCCTTTTCGTCCCTCCTTTGTTCCTTCTCTTCATCTTCCCTCCGTCACTCGGCTCGTCCTTCTGCTTTGATGCCGGTTGGCAGCAGCTGCCTCTCGGGGAGGCACTCCTGATTCCAACGGACAGCTGAGACACCGGAGACAGCAGGACCAGCCAAAACCAACAAACCTGAAGCCAGCAGGTCCTCAGATCTGTCGCTCCCACTCTCTCCCTCCATCCTTATTTCCTTTCTCTCTCCTCTGATTTATTTTTTAATGAGCCTGAGTAAATGACAGGCCTACCTCCTCGAGTCAAACAGCATCAAATCCCACCATTACTCCACCGGGCAAGACAGTCCAAAACAGAGCGTGCGGGCAAGACCAGATCTGACTGGACATTATTAAAGCACAGCAAACCAAATTAGAACGGGGGCAATAATCAAGACCGGAGTGAGGAGTGCTGTCTGTCAAACTGTCACGCAGGCCTCTCCTGGTTAATCCTGAAAGCCCCATTTGGGATGCAACCTGCCCGAAGTGGTCTGGCTCAAATGAACCGGTTACATATGTTTAAGTTACTGCCAACAGCTTTGCTTTAAACGCCAACTGATCAAGAAGCCAAATCTTCTTGTGACATCAACATACAGTGCAGTTAAAAAGAAGAGCGACACGTTTGAAATAGAACAATGCCCAATGAGGAAGTGTTGACTTCCAGCTTTGATTTGAGAGTTCTACATCAGACGGATAGTGTGGGAACTGCGGGCCTTTAAAGTGGCAGTAGGCAGTATATTTTTGGCGTCATTGGGCAAAAATTCCATAATAACCTTTCAGCATATTGTAATTCAAGTGTTCTGAGAAAAAACTAGACTTCTGCTCCTCCTCATGGCTCTGTTTTCAGGCTTTAGAAAATCTAGCCCGTGACGGGAAACTTTGACCAATCACAGGTCATTTCATTGAGAGAGCGTTCCTATTGGCTGTGCTCCGGTCATGTGACCAGAACTTGGCGTTCCTTCACCAGATTTCACAATGGCAGCAGCGTCACAAACTTTCTCATTTTCCAGCTAAACCGTGCTACAAGATGATTCTGAGAACATCTGAGGAGAGAAATAGACATTAATGTAACGAATATTGATTCATATTTGATCAGCGCTGCCTGGTTTGACCGTTTGGTTGGAGTTCAGAGTGATTGACAGCCGGCTCTCGTAGATAGCAGCTGGACAGCAGACCTCAGATCAGCTCTTACTGCTTGTTTTCCTCCGGTCTGTGAAATCTTTCAGATGCCATTAGGAGCACCAGAGGACACAGAGGCACATGATTGTTTTTCAGGTTACCTGTTTCATGTTCTACTGTCACCATATAGCACCTGTTTTATAAAATAACTTTTTTAAATCATATTTGCTAGTCGCTGGCTCAGACATGTCCGTGTTCAGAGCCGTGTGCAGGGGTTGTATCTGCTGTGGTAGTGAGCCAATCACACGTCACATTAAACCGAAGAATGCTTGTAGTCATTGGCTGCGAGCAAAACCATACAAATAGTAATTTTTTTCTAGATTTTGGCACAAAAAAAAGATTGTTTGCAGGTATTGTTTGACTGGAGAAGTTTCGATACTACTTGGTATACTGGGTTATTTCGGTGGATACCAAGTACCAAGTACTGATACCGAGCCCTACCTTTAATAGTCCCCCAAATTTTAGGGGCAAGTGAATCATTAGTTATATTATAAGCACTATTTAAACTGGTTTATAAGACACTATAACATAATTGTATGCCAATACAAGGACATTTTTGGGTGCCTTCTTTTGGAGGTTTTCCGGGCACGTCCCACTAGGAGACGACGGGGTAGACCCAGAACACGCTGGAGACATTATATATCTCATCTGGCTTGGGAACGCCTCGGGATCCCCCAGGAGGAGCTGGGAAATGTTGCTGGGAAGAGGGACGTCTGGACTATCTTGCTTAGCCTGCTGCCATTGGGACCCAATCCCGGATGAGCGACAGATAATGGATGGCTGGACCCTTAAAGCTCAGTCAACGACACTGTTTCATTTCAAAGCCACACAGACGAGGTAATACAAAAATATTAGGACATACTGTACAATTTTTATACTTTCTGAGTGGTTACATTATACTAGGTGGTTTAATGTGGCTCTTTTATTTGCTTTTAACTATTATATTCTGTCATCCTTTTTATTATAATTTATTGAAGTAATGATCATATGCGCTCCAAAATGATTGCTTTATGGTGTACGTTTTTAAATAAAGTGATGTAACATGTTAATTCAGCTGTAAAGCTAGTATGTAATTCTTCTATATTAAAGTCATCAGTGAATATGTGCTGTAGGGTTTAGAGGTTGAGGGGCTCCATAGGGTCGGTGCCACCTTTAGAGGAAAGGGCGAGCCTTCACCTTCATAATACGACAATAAATCAGCCCAGCAGCTATTAACCCAGTAGGAGATTGATTCAGGCTACACTTTCGCCCTACACGGGATGATTCTTATGTAACCTTCCTAATGACAGCCAGTGAGATTAAACAATGAACATTCTGTATCGTATGTACGGCTCATTCGGCAAAGGAGAGCGGAGCGGGGAAAGGTTACTGCGTCTAATTATGAATGGTTAATTTGACCTGAATAAATTGGAAATGCGGCTCCTCTGGTTTACTGAAAATTGGCGAGGCTATAAATCACCGTAATGAGAGCCGGCTGACGTCCGCAAACACATTAGTCATTATTAGAATGTGAAGTCCGGGACATGATGAGGGCTCAGACATCATCGACGCCCGGGTCACCTCCGCAGACCCCATTTACCAAACAGTCGAACATTCGCCGCCCTCCCATCTGTTTCTGCTGCGGGAACGCATTGCATCTTCCTCTGAGCCATTAATTAGAATTCAGTCGCACAAACACCAAAAACTAAGCAAAGAAGAAGACACATCACAGTGTGGCCAGCTGCATAAGTATTCAACGAGGGAAATACATGCGTTTGATGACAATTCATCAGACTGTTTATTTTGGTTCAGAAACCAGGTGCAGAAACATCAAATACATGCCGTATTTTCTCTCACACGTACAGTTTCTCATTCCCTACTGGAGAGTTTGATTTATTTATTTATTTGTGGGTGAGGCAGAGGGGATTTTCAATTCAATTAACCTCAAATTACAGTGGATCCAATATGGCATCCAAATCTTGTCTTTCCAAGGTGCTGGATTACTTCCCAGAAGTCTTGGCAAAGCACCAAAGAGACAAGCTGCTAATTTATTCCTCCAAAATATTCGGCTGCTCCTGTGAACTCCATCACACATCCTCTCTTTTTTGCAGAGTGCCAGGCTGGGAATATTTGAAGCTGCTTTTTTTTTTGCAACCGTCATTAAAAAAAAGAAAAGGATGCCGAGGGAGAGTCTGTGATGATATAAGCCGGTCTGGGGTGGGATTTTAAAAGGCACTCCCCCTCTCCTCCTTTCTACTCCCCCCATCACACAAAAAATACACACAGCTTAAATAGCTACTGAGGCAACGATAAGAGATGTATTACAGATGTGCACTTTGCCGTCACGTCGTAAAAATGATGAAAGCAGCATTTTGATAAGCAAAAGGAGAGATGGACAATTTCACGTCTCTGCCTTCGAGCACAGTCGCACATTTACAGCACAGGCACACATGCAGCTGCTTCACAGTTCAACCACAACCCTGACATCTCTATCAGGGCCGCTGTGGTTCTGCTGCATATTTTAATTTGAAGGTCCAACTTTTTTTCTTTTTTTATAAATATGAATTTTTCAATCAGTTTTGAGATACATTATCTGCTTAATCTCAACCATTCAAATTAAATAGAAAAAATAAGGTTGAGGTCTGACCAGAGGTCCTGAAGCAAGCTGCTATACCTACGAAAAGTAATGCACTGTAATTCATATATATCCCAAAAATCATTTCATATTTAAACCACATGATTTGTCACGTAACTTCCGTATTTAAGTAACGCAACTTCTGTAGTTATTTGAAGCCAAACCACAATCTTTTCCTAAACCTAATTAAGTAGTTTTGTTGCCTAAATCTAACCAATTTGTTTCCTGTGACAGTAGTTTATTTTGAAAAGACTGTATGCATGTAACGTGGAGAAATTGACACGTGTTGCTGGACAATTTGTAGGAAAACGCACGAAAAAAGAGGAATAACTTTTTTTGTAACACATCATACGAACTGTTGTATGAGGATACGCTGCCTAGAGAGTCAGTTGGGTTCAAGTAACTGAAACCAAAATCTGCCTGGGTCCAGGTCATATCTACAATCAGGTCGGGTAATGTCCCACTGTATGGCCGCTGGTCTCAGGTCGGTGTGTCAATATGTCAAATACCTGAGTGGACCCAAGCAGACTCTACCAGATCTGATCACGTGCTGTGTCATAATCACAAGAGAAACATGTGGTAATGATCACAAACAAAGACTATGAACTGTAAAAACTAGGGCTGTCCTCGACCAAAGAATTTCTTAGTCGTCAAAATATGTTGTTGACTATAATCGATATAATCTGTGAAACTGAGTTTCTCCACAAAGAATCACACAAAATCACCACTTTAAATCTTGTGTTTACTAGAGATGTGCTCATACAGTACGTTCCTTGGAAATAGGTCATTAAAAAAAGCAGGAAAAATGTCTTATCCACTCAAGAAATCTGAGTTGACTAAGACCAAACTGACCCGTTAGTCGACTAATCCACTATGAAGCTCTAGTAAAAATGACCTGCATTACTTCTGTTACTGTTTTTGACCACAGCTGTTTATTAATTGATGGATCATCATGCTGCTGCCAGCGTTAGTGTTCTCTCTCTATTCAGGTCTATTCGGGTCAACCATATTTTGGATCCGGTCTAATTATTTTGGGTCTATTTTGGACTGTTTCTGATTTAAACTGACTTTTCAGACTGCTGATTTAGAACAGTAGAGCTGTGCCGAAGTTTATTTCTTTTTTCATCCAACAAGGAACGTCAGTATCTGGCTCATCTCAGGAAAACCATTAACTGAGAACGAAGACTGGAACACGGATGAACTTGTTGGTTGAATAAACAGACCAACATCTGATGATAAAGGGTGTATAAGTTAATCAGTGTTCAGTCCTCTCTCCGTGCTCGCTGCAGTTTGATCCGTGAAGGTAATCAATCATTATGTACAAGAAGGATATTTGCTTTAGAACGTTACTATATGGTTATACGATCATAATGTTTCATGTTATGTGTAAAAGGGTAACATTACAAAAGAGGAGAATAAAATGAAGCAGTGATACGACAGAGGGACGTAGAGGCAAAGCTGGCTTCATAAAGACAGAAGAGTAACAGAACCAGCGATAGAGTCACTGTTAGTCACTGTTAACACGGCAGCACTGATGTTGTGTTCACTCTAAATCTCCAAACCTCATCCTGTCGAGCGGCTCTCGTACTGCTGCTGTCGACTGCTGTAAAAATATCCCTGTGGGGATTGTTAGCACTTGAGAGAGTCATTGTCAGAGTCTGAGCAGCAGCCTGCCAGCTCAGACCTGCGAGTTCAACTTCTCTCACACACGCTGGCGTCTACGGGGGGGAAAAGAAGAACCGTAATCTAATTTTTTAGGTTTCAAAATCCATGTGACCTCATGCAAAGAAGAGCTGTCAAGTTGTTATCGATGGATCATTTAGAAATGATGACATATGTCCAGCCTTTTACAAGAAATAAGTATCAGTAGTGGAAACCTTCCACAAGCCGGTCTGAATAATAAGTCACATGGTTCTGACCCCAATTTTGAGGAACTCAAAAGCTCATGCAGATGTGAATTGTTCATGATATATTTGAAGCCTTTTCTAAGCCCTCATTGATGTGGGGTTTCAAACGTTGCTTCAACTATACATCAACATTTAGAGTCTCTGTAGGAGGTGCTTTGTTCTGACGGCTTCTGACAGGTATCAAACTACCCACTTCTGTTTCTTCTGTTTATTCCAACAAAAAAAAAAAAACAGCATCACTTGTGTGGTGTGAAGCTGGGCGTTTACATCTACAAGTCTTTCTTGAATTGGATTTTGTTTGAATCACTGTTGTGTTTAAGAACTTTTAGACCCATAAATGCACTTCTTGTAAAGCCTTTACATTAGTGATTGCATTTAACTGCTTTGGGATAGTAGTAAGTACGTTTAGACAATCTTGTGTTAATGCACTTTGGAGGGACTCTGCCTGTGGACTTAAGCCTCGCTTCAGTGTCTCTTCCGCTATTTTTAATCAAGAGAAACCACAATTTGATGTAAGGAAGCTTATTTCAGATGTCTTATCTATTCTGCACTCAAAACCTGCTCACACAATCAAATCCCCAATGTAGTCCATTCTTTAAATGGTATTATAAAAGATGCATGAGCCAAACCAAAATAAATTATAAGTAAAATCAACAAAACAGAAGAGTAAGAAGGAAAGAAGGTAAAAGAAAATGGAAAGGAGAAGAATAAAAGCACAGAGGAGAAGAAACAGAAGGATTTACGGGGCACACAGTGGAAGGACGGTGAGCATTAAAGTCCATCTTCATAGCCATCATTTATCATGTCACACTGTAGCCTGATTCATAAAACACCGGTCCCCTTCTACTTAAAATCAGTACATTCAGCTAACATACAGGACCGCTCCAATGTTTCCTGAACCGCTATCCATCCGTCATGAGCTGCTTTTTTGCAACTTGCTGAACAGCCAGAAACGGCATCTCTGCTCTCCAGGGGAGACTATTAAAACATAATAACACGTCTTTAGCTCAAACACCACCCGAGTCTCTTATTGGCCATTTCTCCCATCATAGCTCATTTCCTCCCCCTTTCTTTTGCCTTGTGCTTAATGGTTAACTTGCGTTTATGATTGTTTTGGTACTAAGATTGCCCCCATTAAGCTGGCAGGATGCCAGTTACTTCCACTATTGCGGATGCTAATGGCGCTCCTTGGGGAGCAGCTCCCATTCTCAATTTAAACTTCAATTAAATAGAAATAATAACAATAACCACTTTATGGAAACAAGATGTCTCACTCTGTGAAGTCATGTTCGCCCTACATGGGAGACAATGACTACGATTACACGCACACTAATATTCCACTGTTATTCCAAATTTGACAATATTGTGAATTTGATACGTGTCATGTTAACATCATACGTCGTTTGGATATTCTGAGTTAGGCCTTAATCCAAATGGAGCATTTTCCAAATAAGACTGGTGGGATATGCCGATATTATTTAAGTTTTAGGAGCATTCTTTGGACATGTATGCAGCACATTCAGAATATGTGTCTCAATTGGGGGTATTTACGGCAGTTTTCGACACACGGCCTCTTGCCCGTTTACGTCCAGCTCTGTTGAACACAAACCAACTAGCCGACAGTTTGCAGAAATGCATGCCCAAAAAGAAAAGTCCACATTTCTGGTCGAAAGGAGAAACACACCTACTTTAAAACATTATGAAAGTCTTGGATATCAACAGGTTTCTGGATCTGCGCAAATATCACACGGAGGCTGTGTTTGCTCGGCCATCGGTTTTGTGAATCGGAGTATGCATGGCTGCACGTAAACAGGAATATTAGTGGACTATAGGGGTGTAAGGATTTATCTACTACATCAATGTATCGATTTATATTCCTACGATACAACTACATCGATAGGTACTCGGCAAGTTGTCCTTCACGGGAGACGTATATCGATATAAAATCGATCTGAAAGGCAAAAGGATTTGGACCTTGTATTTAAGGACGACAGACGTTGTATGAAAGTGTTTTTTAGCACTTTTATTAGTAAAGAAATGTTAAAACGGGCAACGATCTGCATGAGTTGGCTGCATGTTTCAGGCGCTATCAATCCGCTTGAGGAGAACGGCTTCATCTACAGGTGCTTTCCCCGTGCGCTGTTGTTTTTTCATTCAGAGAACATGACTTTCCTTTTCCCCGTCATGATGTGCACACAGCATCAGCCTCACGTATCCAGCTGGAGAGCAGATCGTATCGTATTGCTCTATATGAGCTAATTATCGTCCTTGAATCGTATCGGAACCATTGAAATCGTATCGTTACACCCCTAGTGGTCTATTCATTTTCATTAGCCATGTAAGCAGCTTCATATTGGTCTTTTAAGAGCAAAAAAAAATAATATTTAGTGCATGTAAACATAGTGACATTAGGACACTACATTAATTGAGGCACACCAGTTTTGTCTGGGAAGAGGAGGTGGCAAATGAGATAACTTTCAACTTAGTTTGTGATATCGCACCTAAATATTTTCTGACAAGCATTTCATTAAATATAACTCTCCCAATATGCCTTTCTCCTTCAATCTCTCCCTTTCCGCTAACATGCCCGGACACTTACAGGTGCTAATGAAGTCAGCCTCCCCCGAGAACAGCTCTCATCTCCAAAGTACACTCCAATTAAAAAGGAAGGAGAAAAAAAATAAACACTTGCTAAAACATGATAACGTGCTCCACTGCTTGGCGCTGCCTTCTCGTGTGAAATCACCGCCTTTTTACCCCCCCGGCCCTGAACACACAGCTTTATTAAAAGGAAACAACGTTTTACTCAAACGTGGCTGGAGAGCGAAGCAGAGAGGAGTAAAAGGGAAAAGATGTTCCAGTTGAAATGCGTCTCTCTGCTGCTTTGAACACACGAGGTGAGAAGACAAATAGAAGCCGTGACCCTATGCAACCCTTTACAATACTGTCCCATACTTTGAACACATACCATATGTGTCTATAAAGGAATATAACAGGAGCACAAAAACTCAATTGCATCACTCCATCTGAAGAAATGACTCTGAAAAAGGCATCGTTGTACAAAGAAGGAGCGTTTCAGCAAAACCATTATGAAGGACACAATTTCAATGAAAGGACCGCATGGCACCTCATCTATCGATTAATCTTTGGTTATTCAATTCATCTTTTTGTTTCTTTTAGAAATCCAAAGATATTCCATTACATTATGATATAAAACTGACTGACTGACTCACATTTGAGAAGCTGATCAGGGAATATCTTGCATTTGTGTCATTTCAGCACAAACTGTCAAAAAGAAAAGAAACCAAATGGAAGAACCAGATTGCCTGAGCACTTTTCATAACATGTGCTATTGTATGCGAGAGGTGGATTTTAGTAGATGTATAAGGTAGATGATGTATTGAAATCAAGAGACCACAGGAGGACAGTTCCCACCACAACAGCACACAAGTAGCAGGATGCAACAACCAATTTGCACAGATCAAACTGCGGCCTTTGTTACCTGTAGATCAGTAACGTGATGCCGGAGCATTGAGCTAACATCGTAGGAGAGCAGGTTTAACCATTAACATCCATCATGCACTCACAAAGAAATGATGGGAACTTTCAACCACAAGATAATGCTTTTGTCAGAGTGCTGGAATTACAGTTCAAGAAAAGTCCCCATGAAATAGGACCTTCAACTTTACAGTGAACCTGTAAACGTAACCTCATTTTGCAAAAGCCGGCATGACGGTAAGATTGTAGATTTTAAGTTTACCTCCCTCCACTCTTTCAATCAAATCAAACGTTTATGTCTGTAAAATGGTGCGTTCAACAGGAAATGTATCACATAAAGGGAACTAGAAAGTGCAGATCTCCGCCAGGTGTGTCTACAACCACAGCTGTAATGTTTGATTAAATGATTACAAACCACAATTGCCCCCCCGTCTAGACTGCAAGCATATCAGGTGCGGTCTGCACCGGCTCCGTGCAGCTAAACTACAGTTCACTGTGTAACGCTTCATGTTGACTGTTTATCGCGTCCTCTGAAGAGAAACTGTCAGTCCTGCTGTGTGTTTAGCCCCATTAGCTGTCAGCTCTGTTAGTCAAACACACCGCAGGACCGCAGTATTCTGCCCAGTATGGTCGGACGATATGTTAAAACTTTCCAACCGGCCACCGTCGGCCCAACAACCGGCGATTGCCGATATATTCGTGCAGGTGTGTGTGCCAATGACGGTATAAAATATGTCTTCAGAAAGTGTGAATCACTGCAAGGTGAAAGGTCTTTGAGCACGGAAAATATTAGGCTGAGATAAGCCATGGACAGACAGACACAGAGATGCACACACAAACCCACTCATGCATGCTCATACACAACCGAATGCATAATCTCCTGGCGGATATGATAATAAATAAGTCATTCCATGAGGCGATAATGTGACCTGGCCACAAAAAATTGCTTGATATTGATCCTCTGGGATGAACTTAAATGCATCCTTCATAGAAAGGCACACCCAGACATCAACTGTGGGGCAGATGTATGAAACAAAAGCTAAAATGAAACATGATTAAGCTTTCCTTTAATAGTAGTCCATCTGTTACATCTATCTAAACCTTACTTAACCTCGTTTTTTTAATCTAACATTTACAATTCAAAGTGAGGCAGCAACTGTTTTTGCTGAGCAGGTCTGTTGCTGTGAAACCTGTTGATGATATCCACCTAGAAATGTTTTTGGGAGATAAGGATGGATGTCCTTCCGAGTCTGTGTGGTCAGCTTTAACGCTGGCACACTGCGGGTCCCTTGTTGAGTCACTGCCACAACATGTGTCAGCTAATGCGCTACCGTCTCTCGGATTTTTCTCCTCCACTCTTTCCGGCAGCGTCACGTGGCGGGTTCATGTACTCGTGCACCTACATGTTCAGACATGTAGATGACAGATGGCGAGCAGAGACATCCGTGGAGAAAGTAGCCCCATTAGCTGAGCTAACCTTGAAAGTATCGGGGAGGTTGGGAAGCCGGAGTGAGCCAACACTCCCCTGCAGGGAGAGCGAGGGCTGAACATCCTCCCTGGACGGGCTGCGGAAATTCAATTACAGCCTAATGAAGAGTGAGCTGACCTCCCCTCACCATCTACACTCCTCCTACTCCTCCTCCTCCTCCCTCCCTGCCTCCATCCCTCCCTCCTCTCATCCAGCTGAAGCTCATCATGGACTGTAGCTGGGAAGGTTAGCAGCCGCAACTGGTTTCATTGAGACGTGTGGCGTCTCTGTCCACAGGGCATCTGTCTCTACTCTTGTCATTATTACACTGCTTTCCTCTCCTGTTGTTCTCTTTCTGTCCAGCCTCAGCTTTCTCCTTCATCTCTCTGTGTTGCTTTTCACTGAACCCTGCAACCTGTCTGTTTTATAAAGGTGCATGTTACTGTATATGATCTGAGTCGGGCTGGACGTTAATACCAATATAAGCATTATTTTTTCCAGTATTGATATAAAATACATGACGACATGGCAAGCATATGAGGAATCTAAGACTGTCCTCGACCAAAGAAATTCTTAGTCGACTAACACTCATACTAGTGTCACCTAATCGATTCGTTGATTCAATCAACATATCTGTAAAACCGTGTTTCTCCACAAAGACTCACACAAAAGCACCACTTTAAATCCTCTGTTTACCAGAGAGGTGCTCATAATGTCTTGGAAATAAGTTATTCACCATGAAAAATGCATAAAAACACAACTAATCATCTAAAGAAATCTTATTTTAGTCGACTAATCGACTAAGAGGGGCAGCCCTAAAGAAATCAAATGTGAAATCACCCAATCAATATTAAACACAATGAAATATCTCCAGTTGTTTTGATTTGCATCTACCCCAAATCACCCACTGGTCCTCATAAAATAGGCATAGCTAGAAGCGTTGGTGAGGTAGGGACTACATGCAGGGTTAGTTAGTCACTCTTTTGTGGAGCCCTTACACCAATCAGCCATATTATTATGACCACCTGCCTAATATTGAGTAGGTCCCCTTGTTGCTACCAAAACAGCCCTGACCCGTCGAGGCATGGACTCCACTAGACCTCTGAAGGTCTGCTGTGGTATCTGGCACCAAGCCGCCAGTAGCAGATCCTTTAAGTCCTGTAAGTTGCGAGGTGGGGCCTCCGTGGATCGGACTTGTTTGTCCAGCACATCCCACAGATGCTCGATTGGATTGAGATCTGGAGAATTTGGAGGCCGAGTCAACACCTCCAACTCGTTGCCATCCACATGATGTAAAAGAAAAGGTGATTCATCAGACTGGGCCACCTTCTTCCATTGCTCCGTGGTCCAGTTCTGATGCTCACAACGTGCCTGTTATAGGCGCTTTAGGCGGTGGACACAGGTCAGTCTGCGGCTACGCAGCTCCATACGCAACAACCTGCTCCTCACTGTGTGTTCTGACACCTTTCTATCAGAACCAGCATTAACTTTTTCAGCAATTTGAACTCCAGTAGCTCTTCTATTGGATCGGACAACACGGGCCAGCCTTCGCTCCCCACGTGCATCAATGAGCCTTGGCCGCCCATGACTCCGTCACCAGTTCACCGGTTTTCCTGCCATTGTAACGAGATAATCCATGTTATTCACTTCACCTCTCAGTGGTCTGAATGGTATGGCTGATCAGTGTATATTTCAACAGAGGAGGGTTAAATAAAAGCTGATGGTGCTGCACAGCTAACAAGCTACAACAGCTTCCTCTGTTTTGGAAAAGGTCAACACTGTCAACATAGCTTGCTGTTGGTCAAAGGCACAATTTCACATGTCAAAGTTTAACAAAGTTGAACTACGCCCCCTCAGAGGAGTATTCCTTTAACCGCCCCCCTCACAAATTTATCAGCACTGATGACTCTGAGCAAATTCCCTAAGGCAGTGATTTAAGCATTTACATGATTGGCATGATGATTTCCCTGATGACGGGGAGAAACGAAATATAAAAGGAGGACAATAACATCAAAAAGAAAGGTGTTTGTTTTCATCATCATGACAGCCATTTGGCCACATTTGAATTTGTTCACCTGCCCTGCTGCCAACAGCTCTTATGCTTACTCACATTGCAACACAAGTAAGATAATCTGGTTAAGGTGGTATCCATTTGACAGGAGCTGACACGGCTCCCTTTTAGAGTTTAGTTCTGAGAACTGAGATTTCAACACACACACATAAGAAAGCCACTAATACTATGTGCGGTGATAAATCACCTCTTCATTACACTCGCTCTAAGTGTTTTATTCATTCCATTGTGAAAGTGACTTTTATATTTGAGTTCAGGTCACCGTCAGACGTCTGATCTGTCGATGTCGAACTTATTCACTGACACATATTGATAAGTCATAAATTACTTTATTCCCCTTTAAAGCATCAACCTCTCCGTCTTTCCCCTCATCTCTCCCCCCTCCTCCCCTCTCTCTGAATGTTGTTTCATGCCTCTTGATTGCTCCATTTCTCAATCTACGACTGCATTTATTGCCCGTGCCCATTTATCACCTGCCTACACACTGAACCGCGCTTTCATTTTTGCCGATAACCGCCATTAAAAGCCATGTCATATTGTCTCAAATTGCTCCAAATTGGCAGCCAAGTACATAGAACTAATCACTTGTTGAACAAGCAGACAAACAAATGTAATCCACTCACTAAACACAACCATTTGGGGAATATAATCAGTTTAACACTTCATTTCTCCCACACTAATATTAACATTCGGGGTTCCCAAATGAAATAGTCACATTTCTACTACACAGCTGTCTATTTGATCCCATCAGCACTGGACAGTGACTGAATAATTGGACAATCAATCTGGAGTCAATGACAGGTTTCCACGGCAGGAGGAGCTCCTGCAGTGAGGCTTAGTGGTCCTGCTGAGAGGGATCGTCTCTGTCACAGACAGCAGTTAACCATGATGGATACATCTGAGCTCACACTGGCCCCGCTTTAATGAAACTCCGCTATGAAGACGTCGAAGCCCAATAACACGCAACGGATGACATATGAAAGGAAAATATGAAGCTGTCCTTTGGTTGACAAAGTTCGTATTTTAGGAATCTTTAGTAACACAGCAAAGACATGAATGATATTCATTTCTAATAGCCATATTTTGCCCTGCATTGATAGGACAATGATACGCAGACATGGCAGTCCAGAAATACACATAAATGTCACATAAATGCAGTAACTTCATCCTCACTGCATAACTCAAAATGTCAAACACCTACAGTCCCCTACAGAGTGACAACTTTACGGTGATTGTCCACAAACAATTTAACAACTACTATTAACCACAGGAATTGATTACAAGTATCCCGGATGAGCCCCCAATTTATGTTACGTCCCAGTAAGGTCTAGGGATAAGGGAAGCAACATGACCCGATGGAATCAGGCGTTAAGTAGCCAAAATCAATAACTCAATAAAAAAAAAATCTGCAAACTAGAAATTAGGATCAAAGCTAAGCTGGCAAACAACTAAATATAAACAAGAAATAAAACTCTACTACGCTGCGGAGTGGTGGACACAGTAGTGACGTCACACGAAGAGAGGGAGGGAGGCGGGCCAACCCCAGCGGCTTGGAAACCTGCAAAGATAGTTCATGATAGGAAGACCTACCACTCGGATTAGTTTTAAATTTACAGAACCCGTAACATGGACAAAAACACACCAAAGGCGGTTCTTAAAGATGCTGTGTTAGAAAATATAACTGAGATTGTAGAACATACAGCTGGGGGCTTTTCAAATTAACAGAATATCGGCCTACCAACAAGGAACAACAAATACAGCTAGACTAAAAACCAAAAAAGTAAAGATACTGACATGAGAGTGACCAACTGAGCCACTTTTATTCATCTTGGTATGTTTGGTGAAGGCTTTCTACCCCCCAAAAAACAACACAACTCTATGTTTCCAGTCACAAACTTTTACCTTGTCTTGCGACATGATAAGTACCAATGCTTAAGTCCAACTGAAACTCACGTTTAGTCATTTTTTTGTAGAAAATATGATGTCAACATGTCTTTGAAATGTATCTTTAATTAGTTAATAGTTTATAAATAGATTATTGTAATTATTAAAAGGAAGAAAAAAGGTAAGGAAATATCAGACATCTATCCGACTCAGCCGGCTGGAGGGGCACGTCTGTGTTTGACTGACAGCAGCTGGCAGGCTGCACCATAGGGAAGAAGTAGTAAGGACCACACCAGAATCTAATCGGACCCAAGTGACATTTTGTAGCTACGATTAATGCTGTTTAATGTGCTGCAGCTGAGGAGTTAATTACCTATCTAGCCTGCAAACTGACGTTAGCGGTGCACTTTTCCCCAGTGAATGCTCAGCGTGACCGTCTGTTCTGGCTATGATAGAAACGCTGATGTCGGTGTAGATAAGACGTTGCCGTTTTATGCGAGATTTGATTGGATGTATTGAAATAAGGTCTCCGTAAAATCGACATCATGATACCAACAATCTAAAATATAAATTTCTCCCTTGGTTTGCATTTTTTTGACATGCCACGTGATTTACAGAGCAGATATGTATGCTGTAGCATATTGAAAGTGCAGCTTTAGAGAAGTAAAGAAGCTATTCCATGGTCTATTTGTTATTTTAGCATACTCAGTAGTTTATTTTTAATCTATTAACAATGCATTGTTCTCAATGGTTCACGCTATCATCGACCAGGCGTGCACGGTACTCCACTTAGCTATCAACCTCAGGCCTTGCCAGCTCGTCTGATGATATTTCCCTTTCATCCAGAGAAGAAAAGTTTCATTTTTGGACCAAAAGCAACATATCTGAGCAATAAAAAATCATAGTGACAGCAGGGACCTCGCCCTTACTCCAAACCCAGCAGGTGATGTGGCTGCATCGTATTATTTTTTCTATTGAGGCTATACTGTGGGAGGAAAAAGATTGGTCCCTGAGCCTTTTCTATGATGGATTTCTGTCTTTATGATTGTTGAATGTCAGTGGGAATAGAAAAAAAACAAAAACAAGACTTTGCTCTTTGATTGAGGGACTGACACAGAAACCTGACATTTACTGTTGTCAACAATCTTCCGCTGGGTAAAGTTTTCAGAGTCAATATCAGCAGAGATTAGCGCTGAAGCTGACGGATCTAGGAGCTTTGCTGATCTGATCCCTGGAAGAGATGGCTCTCACACCCACATATAACATGTATGCCCAAGTGGTTAGGTTTTAGGTACTGTCTCTGTCTCTCAATTAGACACTAGACACACCAACCCAACATCAGAAAGCCAGCAGCGATAAAGGCCGCCTGTTGCGTCGCCTCACGTCACCTTTGTTTTGGCCGACAAGTTGCACTTGAACACACCGCAAAGACTACAGCCGACAGCCAGTTAGCACGTACGTTCTGAGCCTGCATGAGATGAAGTAACTCTTCACACCAGCAGGTCGTGGTAGTCTGTATTCATCATTCAAAAAGGAAAACACCTCACCATTCATTCATTCCAGATGACCATGTCGCTGTGAAAATATCCGTGTATTGGAATGATCAGATGAGATCTGTGTTTGCCCTCTTGACTTTACTCCTCACTTCCGTTTCTCTTCTCACGCACTGATACGTGAACAGACGATCCGAGCGATTTCTCTCACGACGAGCTCCTCCGCCGATTCAACATGCTGAATCGGCTGAAAATCCTCCGTCACGGGCAGACTAGAGCCGACAGTGCGGGGGAAACTACAAAAACTAGGCCGACAGATGCTCACCGATAGTCTGACAGCAGACCGTCGGCTTGGTGTCTCAGGGCCTTTAAGCATATTGGTTATAGAGAAATTGGAGTCAAGGGGGGGAAGTTAACAAGCTGTCGTTGCTACATGGAATCAATTTCACCAGAATTCATCGCGCTAAATCATCGTGTTTCATTCTGAGTGGTATGATGACCAACAGGTAACTGTAAAAGGCTGGGGGTGACCCACAATGAGCTGCTGATCTCTTGCTGTTTGATGTTGCATCTTATTACTGCCGAGTTTTTGGCTTTTACAGAAGAGCTTTGTAGTTTAGCAGTTTAGTTTTGGTTTGTGAAGGAAAAAAAAGATGGAGCCACACACAGTTAAAGTACTTTGTGGGAAGAAAGTCAGATCGGTGTATAGTCTCTATTACATAGTTTGCCCACCGGAGAGCAAAGGTATGTTTATTCTTCTCAAATGTCATGCTCACAGATCTTTGTGGAGCTGATTGCAAGAAAAGGGAAAGACAGAAGACACCGATAAAAGACATTAAACCGTGATAAATGAAACAAGACGGAGAGTTTTGCGTGGGAGAGATGTCAAGATGAGACAAGTGCAGCGACGAAACAGAGAGGAATAGACCAATCAAAACAGAAAATCAGGGAAAAGTAGATAGGTAGTAGGTGAAGAGAAGATACAAGAGAAGAGAAGTCTGCACAGAAAACTGTAGAAACAAATCTCACCACACCACAGTGGACACACACAGAAGAGAGAAGCACAAACAAGAAGAGCCATCAAGAGATGGAACAGTGTAGACGTCAAGAAATAGACAGAAGATGAAGAGACGTCAAGAAAAAGGCACAAAGGAAACGAGAAGAGACAAAAGAGGAGATTAGAGACACGAAAGAAAAATAAAGAGGAAGAGAAGAGCAGCAGGAGGAGAGGAGGAAAGAGTAGAGACATTAAGGAAAGAGAGGAGATAAAAGCAGCAGGTTTCAGTGTTTGCATGTTATCTGTGAGTCAGTGTTCCGCCTGAATGAACCGCTCCGACAATACGGAGGTGAGCGTGGGCGAGAGGGAGAGGGAGAGAGGTAGAGAGAGGAAGGGCCTGAACACGGAGAGCGAGGAGGGATTGAGATCATTTTACATTAACAAGGTGATACTTACTGAAAAAACAGATGCATGCGGATGTAAATATTGCTAGATGTCATTTCAGGGTTTTTTTTTATTTTCGCACATTCGTGGGCGGAACGGGAAATCATAATCATCACTCACAGGTGAGATGTTTTTTTATTATTTTGCAAAAGAACAGCTTGTGCAGAAAAAGTGTGTGGAGCTGCTTCCGTCTAACAGATTGTATTATTTGGCAAAAGCAAATATTGTGCTGTACAAAATTACAACTTTAGAAGTTTTAATTTGCTGCCAGGCTGCGTGCGCACCAGGTGACCATTTAAAACATTAAAACCTGAAATGTTTTATGGTCCGTCACTCAGAATCAAAGAACACAAGCTTATTTATAGATTTGTAATATTCTGTAATAACATTTAAGACTCATTGAGGCATTTCATTAACTGCATTATAGACATTTATAGTATTCAAATAGCATACTCAAAAATAGGGATACATATTATCCTACAGGACAAGTGAAGTATTACTACCGTGTTCTCTAAACTTGAGACATATTTATAATAATATTCATTCATTTCATGCAGGGGAAGTTTTGTTTTTATTTCAGTATTATAATTTTATCCAAAATTGTGAATCACCAGGCAGAAACCAAGAAATTCAGTATCTACAGTGGCCATTGTTCTTCACATGAGAACTTGTTAAACACTAATTTTCTACATTTAAACTAGTTTAATAGAACTTATAATATTAAAAGAAGAGACCTTATTCATGTTAAGGCTTGAAAAAAGCAGCAACAAGCGCAGCGAACAAGCAGAACTTTTAAAACGGTATGTAGTGTAGTCTGTAGAGTGAAAAGACTTAGAGAAGACGAGCACAGTGAGAAGTAAACAAATATAGACAGACTCCCAATGAAAGCCATCTGACCCCCGCCTTGAATCTGATGATCCTCGCTACACAACCATCCCCAACTGACACTATCAGAGCTCCTCGCTGCTCACACTCTGCTCTTCTGTTCTTTGTGTTTCTTATAGTGTTTACCTAAAAAGCACAGTCCAGCTTTAGCATGCGGGGTTCGCACTTACGATGATACCGTGAGAAGGTGAAACAGTTTGAAAAAGAAATCCACAGTCCACCGGAGACTTTCCAGAAGTCAAAAGAGGAACGTTTCCTACGACTATACAGCAGAGTGTAACCGAGACGAATAGAAAATCATCAGGTATCCTCTGAGTTCAATAGTAACGGTTGTATTAATTATGATTTTTAAAAAGGATAGAAGAGGCTGTTCCTGCAACTCCGCTCTGCAGCGAGGCTATAATTACACCACGTTGAAACCGGGTGCTAATTAGCACCTCAGAAGATATAACTGCTCTCTGAAAAAAAGCATCTCATCAATTGTTTATCTTCTTGGTGTCGGCTGTGAGCGTACCAAAACAAAACAGCATCAATATATGCAACAGGGCGTCAGAATTACTGCGGGGCTAGCACGCTGCCACGGAGATTGTTGTTGCTGAAATCAACATCTAGAAAAGTGTGAAAGAGTGGGTTTAATAAAATGTGAGCTATTTCTGTGGTGGCCGGTTGGTATCTTCCTGACCTGACCCCTGATGGATGAAATCAACAGGGATTTGGACATGTGTCCCCATGTGTTTCTCTGTATTATTGGACTAAACAGGCACAAAAACATGCAACAACTGACAGACATATACACATACCTCAGCAGAAACTCATCTCTGAATGTCCAATAAAATATTCCTCCATATCCTTTCTCTTCTCTCTCTCTCTCTCTCTCTCTCTTTATCTCTCTCTTCATATATCTTTAGTGCAATATTTAATATCTAAGGAAATGGAAAAGTGAGCAGGAAATTATGCGTCACACAAGTGGCTATATGAACCAGGTCTTAATGATGAATATCTAGTTCCCCTCCTCCGCTCAGACCCCGGCGATAATATTGCACTTGTCCCCCCGATTTATTATGCGAGGGGGTTCAAAGCCGCACATTAACTCCAGAGTTTGAACTGATTAAAACGGCTGCGTGAGAACACCCATCCACACCAGGAAGTGGATTTTTCTCCCGCTAACACAGGCAGGGTCGCAGGATGCCCTCTCATCATCGCCATCTGTTCAGAGGTCACTGCAGTCTTTAGCTCCAAACACGATCACTCATGTAGCCCAGGAGGAAGCTTGAGGCTTCGCACTGAAAACTAATCTACAGTCTGCAGGACAAAAATGGTTTAACATCTTCAAAAAAAAAAAAAAAAAAGATTAACATAAATTGTATTATAATATAATAACTTCTGGCAGCAGTACGAGGATGTGATGCTTATTATAAGCCAGAGAACGTAACTGTTAGATGAATGGAAAAAGGTAAAAAAGACTTACCACTAGCGGGGCAAAACATTTAAAAAGGGTTACCGTTGTACATTCGCCATTTTAGGACACTTCAGGTCCTGGGTCTATCCCTCTACTGTGGGGAATTTGCTTGATGTTATGTTGACAAAAGTTTAGGATAATAAAATGAGGATAATAAAGTTTGTTGGATCATTGCGAGGAAATGTTGGAAGAGAAACTACACAAATATCAATAAAGGTTAAGACTGTAGTGAGGAAACAGGACAGAGTCCGCTTTATGTTCTCTTTATATATCTCTATTATTGTCCCATGGTGTTGTGAGACTGTGAAGGTGCTTATGGACACCCACTGTACACTACTAGCCTACTTGTAACTGCCGTATCTGCTATATCTGCAACCAAATACAGGTTTATTACAGTACTGCTCCTGTGCAAAGGCTAAAGATAACAACTCCACCACTACTACAACCTACAGCATTGAAAGTTTGTGAGACTCTAAACTCTATAAGGAAGCGCCCCAGAGGGTGTCAGACCCGTTTCAAACCACCGACAAAACCAGGAGGCAACCTCCGGGTCTGAAATCCTGAAGTGTCTTAAACTTGCATTCTCTCTAATATCCAGCAGGGGGCGACTCTTCTGGTTGCTAAAAGAAGTCTGGTTGTATAGAAGTCTATGAGAAGATGAGCCTACTCCTCTCTTGATTTATTACCTCAGTAAACATTGTAAACATGAGTTTATGGTCTCAATCATTAGTTTCAAGTCTTCTTCAATACAGCATGATGTTCATTTAGTAAATGATGGTCCCATTTAGAGTCAAATAGACCATAAAGCAGGGGATGCTTTAGGGCGGGGCTACCTTGTGATTGACAGGTTGCTACCACGGCGTTGTCCGGTCTGAGAGTTGTCTGTATTTTCAGTTCTTGAAAGTAAATTGGAACATTTTGGTCGCATAGATGTGTTGGGTGTACTTAGCTCCACCCTCTCGTGTCACTTTTGGTTAAAAAAACAAAAAACAAGATGCCAAAATGCCAAACGTGAGGCTTCAAAACCGTAGTCCACAATCCAATGGGTGATGTCTATGTACACTTCTTATATACAGTCTGTAGACAAAATGCATGCTGACATTTAGCAGACCTTTATTGACCATGTTTATGCATCAGTAGTCAATAACGAATCTCCATCAAATCAGAAGACAGCAGCAGTAACTAGCCAACATCCAGTCATTAGCAACAACAGCAAAGTTCTCCCTGATACACCGTTACAACCAAAGCTCACAGACACATGAAGACAATCAAGAGAAGAGCAGAGAGCTCAGCGATGCTAGCTGCTCTCTGGTCTTATTAATAAATAACCAACTGGGCCGCTTAGGCACATTCCTGCAACACGGACTCTACGTGTGTGTGTTTGTGTCTGTTTCTCCCCTCTGTCTGCTTATGATGTACAAAAGCACCAAAGTCTTGTGATCACATCTGGGCCTCCGCAGAAGCTGGCTAATGCTTTTTATGTCTGAACAGCTCATTATTTGTGTAACAGTCCCCAACACATGCAAACAAATGACTCAGTGTTTTGTGTGTATGCGTGTGTGTGTGTGTGTGTGTGTGGGCATGAAAGATGGAGGGAGACAGAGGAAGAGAAATGCCACAGTCCACTAAAAGTCTCAGTTATTACTAGCGAGCCCGCACTGCCTGCAGCTGTGCTCATGTATCCGTGCGAATGTGTATGTGCAGGTGTGTGTCCTCTCCTCTGTACCTTTGTCGCTGAAGTCGTCGACCAGGATGACCTCTGCGATGAGCTGTGGAGGAGAGCGGTTGAGCACGCTGTGGACCGTCCTCAGCAGCGACGACCAGCCCTCGTTATGGAACGGGATGATGATGCTGGTGTTGGGCAGCTTCTCTCCATACAGCTTCTTTTTGCAGCTACACACACACACACACACACACACACACACACATGGAACCAAATAAAGATATGAGAGGGCGACATGGACCTAGAGGGCATCATCTCTGCCAAATAATAACAATACTTTAAGCCATACTAGTGAAGTGGCTCTATAGGGAGGAACATTTTGGTCCAGATTGATTTGTTCCTATGATATTTGGGACACTTTGCCACTCTCACTTTAACACATTTAATACTGCATGCCACGATAGCTTTGACCCAATTACCATCAAGACTCAGTCAGCATGTTAACATGGTTCAGGTAAGAAGGTAAAAGGTAGTTTAACTTTATTATTTGAATTTTATTTTTCTCAAAGTACACATTTTATAAGAGTGAGTTTATTCCAGTGACTTGATCCTCTCTTATTCATGACATTTCAGCTCTGCAGTCTATACAACAGCCTTCATAAAACCATTTTGAAATTTAAAAGGCAGAGTTGACGATGTTCTCCAGAAGACACTATTTATTATATTGGTTGAAATGGTCTTTTCATTTTCACCCCAACAGCAATCCGTTACTGGTGAGCTCTGAAAAAGGACTGGAAAAGAGCCGTCATCTGTAGCTGCTGTAATCCTGTAAAAACGTCTACCAATCACTGCCTTGTGGTTCGCTTGGAAAGAACCAATCAGATGCCTCCCTGCTCGTACTCTACCCTTGGCGTGCACCAGCCTGAACTCGAAGCGCGTCGCCGCCGCACGTTTACTGGAGAATGGAAGAGAGAACTCCACCAAAAGTAGTCGCGGTCATGAGGTAGCGTTGTTGACTTGAGATGCATATTGATGTGATGATAGCAGCTGATGAAGCTAGTTACTGTCTATTTCTTATTAACACTACATTACTTTAAGTTTTGACCATAACATACCCATAATTATCTGCTGCGTTTCATTTGAATTTCTAAATGTTAATTGATGGCGGGGAAGGAAATCTTGTGGAACCGCGGAGGCTGCCCTTTTCTTCAGAGCACCGCGGAGCTCTCAGCCAGCCCAACCTGAACAATGCGCTGCTCTTTTAATAAGATGTAATGAAGCATACCACCTGCTGGCTTGCCCTTCCATCCCTTTCTCTTCTCACTCCGAGAAGTGGAGAGGGAATCTGTAGAGACAGTAATTATCTCGGAGTCTCTCAGGCCTGTCTGGCTGCCTGAAACACTCTCTCTCTCTCTCTGTCTCTCTCTCTGTCTGTCTCTCTATCTTGTCATTCAGTCAGTGAGTGAGAGTGAAATGAATGAATGAATGCTGCTGAGAGGTCTGGGCCCCACTGAGGACTGATGTGGCACCTGGTTGTCAGACACCCGTCACTCTGCTGTCATTGGACCAATCAAACAGACACACCTGCTCCCCTCCACCACCCAGCGCACCACCCAATACGCCTGTCTGTCCCGTGTGAAGAGCGAAGGGCCTCGGAGGTCCAGAGCGGCCCTGACAAGTAATCTCTGTGGTCCCCGTCGAGAGGATTTCAGTGCTGGACACGACAGTCCTTCGCCTGTCACATCAGGACTTGGACCGGCTTTAGTTGGTATACGTGCATGATTGAGCCAGGAGCTGGTTTTCAAGTGACATCCATCGCACCAGTGCTCAAAAATTAGACCCAAGAGTCTGCTTGTTAGGAACTATCATTAAAGGAAATAGCAATGGTTGCATAAGACACTTCAGACAGTGTTACGGCCGGAACGCACTGGGAAAGTGAGCAGCACGTGTGTGCGTCGCAGAATCTGTTGCAGCCTCGCGGCCCGTGTGATTAGTGCGGCTCGGCTATGTGTCAGCTGCATCTCTTCTAGATATTCAAGGTCTCGCCTATTTTTTCCCAGGTGCCGTGCTCAGTTCACAGCAAAGATAGACAGTGAAAATGATCTTTTGACTGTATATTGACATTATACCAGCAACATTACTATAGCTTTAATGTCCATATCTGAATTTGTAAAAATTCATGAAAAAAGAAAATGTCATATTTACTTTAACTCAACACTTCCGCTTCCGTTTCAAAACAAAAGTCATCTAGCATGTTTTCTGTGGACAGGATTCCTTCATTTGTTAACACAAGGCTTTTATTCTGAAATATTTGCAGGACAGTGTTGTAGAAAATGCAGTGACTTGCACGGCTCCATAAAAGAGTACCGGCTATTAATTGTGGATTATTACTATTATTTACAAATGAGCACACATTTCTTAACCTTTTTCTGTCTAAAATAAATATAAATGACATTTATAATGAAATGAAATGGCCATTATGAAAAACAAACTCTATGTAGAAAGAAAGGCAGTAGCAGCCCAGCAGCAAAGACGCCGTCGGTGTGGACACCACACGCGGGAGAGATGCAGCAATTCAGCGAAGCAGCCGACCCGGCCGTAATTACACAACAAAATCACAAAGAAAAGATTGTAATGTATGTATTCACTGCTTATAATTGTGGCAATGGCAGCTGTTTCCAGTTTTCCTTTTTAGATTATTTGGTAATGTTAAATCACGTTTCACTTTCAGCATATTTAAATACCTTGTATTTGCAACCATATATCAAACTGTTTTATATCTATGGTTGCAACCACGAACAAAACACCACCAAATAGTGGTGCAAGGGATTCAAAAATCAAGCTTATTAATCCATATTTCTTTGCAAAGTGCTACATACAGTAGCTCAACCTGTAAAACGCTAATGTCAAGCGTTATGCCTGGACATGTCTCTCGTCTGTGCTCTTCTGGATTCTCTGTTAACATTAGTGCTGTGCTGAGAGGAAAAGGGATGATAAAATGTACAAATAACTTTCATTCAATCTCAGAATCTTAAAGAGATAAGGAGAAAACGCTGTCCAGAAGGCATGGAAATCATAAAGTCTCACATTTTATTGCACATTGGCTTCGCAGCTGCTCCACCTCAGAGCTCACAAAATGTAACTCCGTTCCCTCGACTGCTACGAGAATCTACAAATGATTTTTCTGCCGTGTATTAATTTTTCAAGAATGTGCTGCAGTACGTGTTGCGAGAAGAGCGTGGTGGGATGACTGTAGGATGGAAAACGTGTTGGATGGCTAACGCTTGGTAAGGTCGCAGGATGCAGGAGATTTAAAAATACGAAGGGGAAGAGAGTGAGAGAACATGAAGTGTTGTCCCGGAGAGACCTTGAGAGAGAAAACATTTAAAAACTGCTTTCCACATGAAAGTGACGGCAGGGTCAAAAGAAGGTAGAGGGAAAGCGCTGAAGGCTGATCTGTGACGAATCGGGTCAGCGGGTCTGAAACTGTTTAGCGGACGATATTTATAGTGTTGCTGGTGTGTATGTTTTCACTATTTTTTTTTATTTAATGAGTCAGAGGAGAGCTGGAGGAAAGCCAGCAGTCTGTACTGTAGCCACAGGTCCATATGGCTCATCAGCCTGTGCTTTAACACTGTATTCTGCTCAAACAGGAGGTTTAATGATGAGCTTAATGAATACCTCAAGTCTATGATTAAAAGGGCAGGAGTGACTTTGTGTTTTGTAGATTCATCTATATTGTGGGCAGTTTATAAAATCTTCGTCAGGCTCATGTTTTACAACATAGCCGCAGTCTCAGCTGTGTTTTGTCTGCATGTTAACCCACTAACGTTCAGCATATTAGCACACTTACATGTAGGTGTTGACATGTTAGCATGTTACCATGTGCACAGTAAGAAGGGTAGCCTAGTCACATTCTCCAGCTTTTCCTGGGGGATCCCAACATGTGACCCTGGCGTCTCCTCCCATTTGGACGTTCCCTCCCCACAGGGAGACATCTAGGGGACACCCTGATCAGAGGCCTGAACCACCTCAACTGACTCCTCTAAACAAGAAGGAGCAGTCTCTGAGGTTGATCCCAGACACTTGTATCCATTATTCTCCCTGTTTCTAACCAAAGCTCATGACCACAGGTGAGGGTTAGAAGTAAGATTAAACTTGTATATAGAGAGCTGAGCCTGAGGGCAAAAAGCAGTCCAATACAACACATGCATTACCACTGAAACACCAATACAATTCATCTAAACGCGAGTCCAACGGCGTGTTCCCACCAGATCCGGTGGGCTTCTCAAGGACCTGAAAGATGGTGACGAGAGGTTAATGTCACGCTGCCGTAAAGTGGTATCGGTGCCGTTGTATCGGAGCCGTTTTGCGAGTACGAGTACATGAGCACAGTAATGGACCCGATACTGGTATCGGTATCGGTGCCTCCCTAACTCTTACCATGCACTGGGTGGCTGCTTTGCCTGCTGTCCATAGGAAATGAATAGAAAGCGTTGAGACGCCCTTCATTGCCGGATCTGGTGGAAATGCAGGAATGCTGGACAGGAATCCAATCATTAGTTTTGGGGGTATGCTACTGTCACATCCAACTGAAGTGCGAGACAAGTGGAAAGTTTAATCCGTCAGTGACGTTGCATGAAAAGTCAGTGGATCAGCAACATCCTTTAATCCACTTTGGTCAAAGCAACAAATGCTGATTAGATTTCTATGAAATGTGCTCTAACTGACTGTGCCACCTGGAGGGTGATTCCTAATGTTTTTGGTCACCCCCTCACCTTCCCTCTGGTGCCGCCATCAAATCAAAATGTCAAAATGTCAAGAAACATCCAAATTTAACGGGCAGTTTGACACGAAATTTACTCGCACAATGAACTGGAGTGCAACCGCGGGTCACTGTGTCCCGTTGTGGTAAAAACTAGACTTTCTGCTTCCTCTATTCTCTTCTTCTTCTTCCCTCCTTGAAAACATCCCCCCGCAGTCAGAATAAAAGCTGCTCACGGCACACACATCTATCAGGTCTTCACACCTTGCGCACAGAGGGGGGACATCAATGACACTGATAATTGCTGTCAAGAACACGGTTTATAAGCACATAGGTGTTGTGTGGTGTGTAATCAGCTTCTGTCGGTGTAAAGCGACATGTCTCCTGTGAATAGACTGGGCAGGTTGTTAATTGGAACAATTGTTCCAAACAGTGCTCGTTGTAATGAGTTGGGACAGATCCAGCATGGAAAATTAAAGGTGTAAACAACGCCATGAGTAAGGGGTTGGTGTCGGGGCAGAAATGCCCGATTGGCCACCGTCATCCCGTCACCACTGGGGCAAGAGGAGGGATGGGGGGGTCCAACGCAACACAATGGGTGTTTTACAGGTTAGTTCATGTTTGATGGTATTAATGCCTGGAGGGCAGAAACATAAAGGCATAGTTGTTTTTAAGTTGTTTGGGTATTAAAACACTGACAGATTTAAATGACAGTATTTGAACATTTTGTTTTCAAAGCTATGTTAATAGTATTTTTTGCTATTTTTTGCAAGTTGTTTCAATGCATAAAGGCTTAATTAAACTAATTAAACATCCACACTGTGAGGCTATTAGGCCTCTTTATCACGTTCTTATTTATTTTCTATTGTTCTGGGATTTCAGCAGATCGTCAGAATTGATGAGACTTTTTTTGGCTCTCAAGTCTCACATCCGTCAGGTCCATTTACTGCCTTAAAGACAGTTCTATAGTACTTGTTTTGGCCATTTGAAATGGACCAAAAGAAGCCCTTTAGCCTTAGATTTAAACATAATAAAAATCCAAATTCAGAAATCAACAGATCTCATCAGAAAACTCTGAATTGCATCAGCTATCTGACTTTCTGTCTCCGTTCCCTTAAACACAGATTTCCCAGGTCAGTCCTGCACTCGAGCTGGCTGGCCTCTCATCCAATAGTCGATCTTATTTTTGGGGGGGGAACAACAACCATCTGTCACAAAGGGGCTGGGAGTCTGCGGCTTTTCAATCCAACCAAAGGCTGCACCAGGTGATTCATTTTTTGCTTTCCGGTTGATGGAGTGCCAATCTGTGAAATAACCTGCTGCAGTCTTTGGCTGGAATGAAAACCTGCAGACTCTTGGCCCTGTGCGGCCCGTCGTCCCCCTGCCTCCCCTATTCAGATGAAACTGCTCATACAAACACACAAGATTTATTTCTTTGCAGAAAAACAGCACTTTTCGCCCGAGGTTACTGGGCACTTTACTGGAAATGCTAAAAAGGAAGTGCTTCCCGTATGGTCACCATTGCGCAGTCCGTAAAAATGACTGATGTGGCAGATTGACATGGGATGGGAATTACCAGCATGTTTCAGTTGAAACTGCACAAAGAGAGAGAAAAAAATCTCCGTTGGTTTTTATTGAGTCATGAAATCTAATTATCTAAAATCAAATCTAGCAATAGAGTCATGGTTGAGTCATGGTTGAAAATGAGGCAGAACAACTGATAGTGACGTGTTTTTGTAGATATATTGTAGGCAGTTTATCATTATTTATAGTTAATCATCAATCGCTGTTGTTGCATCATGACATTTGTACAATACTGTCAGCTATAATACACTATGTTGTCAGTATAAAGCAATACGTAGGGATGTCCATAATTAACCGTTTAACCGTTAATCGACATTAACGCTATCGGTTAAAACGGTTAAAAGAAATGTTAATAACGAACTCTGAGCGGCTCAGAGGAGCGGATCGTCACTGTAAGGAGAAAAAGCTGATCCACCTAAACAGCCCAGCTTAAGAGGCGGAGCCGGAGTTGCACCAACAACCTCACACTCACCGCCAACACACACACAGACACTCGTTAAAGTTACGTCGCGCTGACAGACTGTATGTATGAATGTGTATGTGTGGTTAACGGTTAACAATCGGTTAACGAGGGTCGGTTATCGGATAAGAACATTTTTCAAAATGAGCATCCCTAGCAATAAGTTCATCAAAAATTCTCCAAACATCTTGCAAATCTGGAAATGACCATTGTAGTTTACCTTCACATTAACAAGCAGCCAGAGTAGTAATAGTTGTAAGTGTAGTTATGACTCTGGTGACAGATGCACGTTGATGTTAGAGCTCTCTAAGTCCCATTTAAAACTCTGTTAACATATGAACGTGTTTGAAGTGTTGCTGTGTTCTTTGGTTCCTGATAGTTCCTGAAGTTAAAGCTGGCCACGCCTAAATGTTTATCTTAGCGCTTCATCTCTCGCTCTCCCTCCCTAGAATAACACACACACGCCAATACAAACACACTCCACTCACTTTGGATGGCGGATGTCTGGGACGGAGCGGTTGAGGGAGATCCGGTCACTGACGTAAATGTTGAAGCCGTTCTCCCGGTAGGCCTGGTCGACCCGGTCAGCGTCCGACAGGGGGAACGCTTTCCCCTGTTCACCGTTACCTGCATGCAACACACACAGATACGTATAAGATAAGAAGACCTCAGTGTATCAACTCCACCACACTGTATCTCCTCTGCAGACACACATATCGTACCGCAGTTATCAAAAGTCTACACACCCTTCGAAACATTATCCAACTTTAATTGCTTAGAGGCAAAAAAGGGGAAAAAATCTAAAGTTTCTGACTTTTATTTAGTAAAGATAAATGGGAAAATTTAAAGTTTAAACCATCATTTCTGGCAAAGTAGTGCACCTTAAGACGTCCTCAAACAAAACTGGGTGAGGAGGTTTTTGCTCGAAGATCAGAGACTAACAAAAATCCCATCACGTACAGAAACGAACCATCAATGCTATTAACTCACCAAAGCTTTCTCGTGGCTATTATGACAGGGGGGGGACCAGTTTCAAGACTTTTTTAAAGACCTTTTAATGCCAATATAAATGAAATATATGGTCAATTGCATCACTGAAAAACAAAGAAAGTAAGAGCAAAAAGTGTCATGTCTGTGAAATTAAAAATAACTAAAGAAAACTGATTTGTTTACAACCTTGATCTGTACAAATCAAAGCTTTAGAAAAACCCACTGATGAAACATGATGAAATAAATATGAACTCTAATGGCTCAACTGCTTAAGAAAGTTTCATATCTTTACTGCATCCTGTGCAGATTTATTGAAAGGAGAATCAGGGGCCGATGCTGCGTTTACCCAGAGAAACAAAAACAATATTATTATTCACAGACATGCATGTTTCATTAAGCAGAAATGATCCACTTTCCCTCCTAAAAGTAACAAGTGTGGGAAATAACTTTTAGCCTTTAACGGCTCATTTCAGGGATAAACCCATTTACACTAATTCACACTGTTTGTATAGAGGCTGATTTCCCTGAACAGAAAATAAAGCTGAGTTGGTGATGATTGTAGAAGATATAAACTGTATTTATGACAGCAGAACTGCATATAAAGCAGAGGTTTACACCGCTGCTGCAGAGCAATAAGACTCAGAGAAGGAATAGGTATGGTGTGTGTGTGTGTGTGAGAAGAGCAGTTAAATCTGAATACGAATGAGTCTGTAAAATGTGTGAATCTTTCTCCGGTATGTGGGATTTTAGCATAACTGTGAAGCTCGTGTAGAGGATGAATATTATGCAGTTCTCATCTATAGTTAACAGGATATCTATGATGAGGGACTTCGAGGAAGTTTGGACCTACCGGATCGAGAGGCGTCTCTTTTGATTGCGTCATAGTTGTGCCAGTCTTTCCTCCGCACGCCGTCGCGTCCCACCTGAGGGTCCTTCCCCACCCGGTTAACCTGTAGACAAAAAAGCACATAGAAAGACGGTCATGAATGCCAGCATCATCACACAGACACAATCCTGCAATTTAGCCTGCATTGAGTGCTGGTTTAAAGGACCATACCACAGGTTTGTTGCAGCCACTCGACTACAGATTGCATATACACTCACCGGCCACTTTATTAGGTACACCTGTTCAATTGCTTGCTAACACAAATAGCTAATCAGCCAATCACATGGCAGCAACTCAATGCATTACGTCATCTAGACGTGGTGAAGATGACTTGCTGAAGTTCAAACCGAGCATCAGAACGCACAACACGTCCAACCTTGAAGCAGATGAGCTACACCAGCAGAAGACCACCCGGTACTAGCACCGGCCACTTTATTAGGTACACCTTGTACTTAATAAAGTGGCCGGTGAGTGTATATAGTAAACTACATTTCTGCTCATTAATATCCAAAAGCACCACAGATGTTTAGACTGATTTCCACGGAGCAGTTCAGTTTTGGATCATTTGAGTGCACTATGAAAGTAAACTTGCAGATACTTGAAACTTGGAGCTCCAGCAGACAATCCCTCACATTCACCAACATGTTGGATTTATCGTATTTTGCAGTATAAGATGATCATTATGGTTCGTAAGGTATAACGATGTAATCAGGGGTCATTTTTGAAAAGCGGATCTGCTGGTGCTTTTATGGACCCTCGGGCATCTGAGATGTGAAAGTCGACTGTGAAAAAAAAACCTGATTCATGAGCTGTTTCGTGAGATTTTTTTTGATAAGCAGCAGACCGAGACATTATGGAAAGGATCATCTAACTTTGGCCACATCTCAAAACTCTTAAATGTCACAAGTGTCTATAAAAGCACAACAAAGAAGGACACGTTGCAATAAATGAACTGATAAAACATGATTGAGTGGAGTTTGTGATTTATTATCGAGCTTTCAAGTCTCTGCGAGTTCATTTTCATAATTAAATCTAAAAGCATCTATTCTAGAAATTCACTTAGTTAGAAATTAGCTTCCGAATACAACGCTGTGTTTGCAGCTGAATCTCAAGGACCAGATGTGTCTGATTTCCACACCAGCCCACAACTGCAAAAAAGGTTTGGCCACCTCAATCAAATACATGCTCAACTTGCACTGAGAAACGGTCAGCGGTGAATTGCAAAGCCACACCGGTGTGCACCTTTAAGAACTGTTCCACAGTTATACAACACACCCACAATAAGGCTTTTTTGCCGGTACTCTGTCAGTATCAGTGTCAGCGAAAGAGATTTCTCCAGAGCATCAGACTCTCACTATCCAGCAGCGTTGTGCTGAGAGTTTATCCACAGAAAGTGTGCTCTTCTATTTCATGCTTGACGATCCTGTGAGGAGAATATCAATGCTATGACGCACGACTCCGCGGAGGCCTTATATACACAACCACACACACATGCATGCAGACGGATGCACTGCAGCTCAGCATACAGAGGCAGGGGGCTGTTTCTTCTTCCACTTAGTCATTCTACACACTGGGTGACTTTCAGTGACTCGGCATCGTGAATTACAGGATCACAGCACAATGGAGAAATAATTAGCTTGATGGGAGGAGGCAATTAGTGAAACACTTAAATACAAATGGCATCGCTGGCTGCATGAAATATTGTGAATTATTAATCAGACTGCTGGCTTAGAGGAATATGACACTGAATAACAAACTGCACAGAATATACCCACAGATATTTGGTTTGAGGACTCTATGTATGTTTGTGATTATCTTGTACTTCAACTAAGTTTTAGACCCTGACAGTGTACCCATTTTGAATGTTATCAGCCGATTGATTTGGCATTATCAGTGGTTATTACATGGTTTTGTTGAATACTTGATTACGATTGGTCAATCACAGCGCTCTACAGTCAGTTATTTCTTTATAGCAGAACACTGCTATGTATAACAGACCGTTGCTATGTATAACAGACCGTTGCTATGTATAACAGACCGTTGCTATGTATAACAGACCGTTGCTATGGGCGCAGTTCTGATCTGGGACTCTGGAGGACCATTTTTGCGTCAAATTATTGATTTCTTCAGTAAGTAGCCGTGTAATAAACGGGATACAGCTAGCGGGTCATTGTTGAGAAGTCCATCGTTGAGGTCCACGTCGGTGCGGCATCGCCCTGTCGGGGTTTATTTCACAACAATGACTGGCTCGCTGTACATTATCCCTTACTTATCACTACCATTCCTACGCTTCAGACGAGCCAAACTGCACCCACCGCTTTGTGAAAGTTAAAGTTAAACTTATGACTTTAGGTTTAGGCAAGAAATCTACTTGGTTAGGTTTAGGAATAGATCTCGGCTTGGGTTAAAATAAGTAAGTTTGTTATACACATACATATACAATATGTAAAATAAGGGTTTCATGGGTTTCACGGGGGACAGGAACAGCAGCCTCCCGACCTCCCTATATGGACTTTGACGCTTTTTGCACTACGTCACCTGACTTCCTCAGCTCCAGTCATATGGCCACTAGAGGTTGGCGTTGTTTTCTTGTATTCGTATCGTTGATCAACCATGTGAATAGTTGATAACTGCCTTCTGAATCTACTAATAGGTGTAGCAGGCCCCATTGTACCCATATCTATGAGGTAAATGGCCACTGATAATGCCCATTCAATCGAATACTCATACTCAAAGCGGGTATACAGTGAGGACATGTTGGCTTGTGTTTAGGTTTAGGTTCAGTAGGTAGCATCATGTTGTGGGGTGAAATATCAGTTCACACAGTAACATTGTGGGGAATCTCTCACAAAGAAAACTCTCATTCTCTTTGAATTAATGCTTTTATATGCAACTCTACAACATTCCTCCACCCAGTATCTGACTGTCTCGATGAAACCTGACACAGGACCTTGAACACTGTGTTTTCAGCCTGAATGTATTAACCTATTATTCCATCTCCATGGCTTGCCTCTGCTTAGACGCAGAGATGCCGTGTAGGAGTCGAATATAAAAATGAATTCAGCTCTCCTTATTCCTCTCTTCTCCTCACCTCTCTCCCCCCGCCAACTCTTCTTCTCCTCTTTCTGTCACAGGCAGATGCCCTCAGTGTGTCATACAAGGACCTGACAAGCAGCAAGAGTCCATCTGTGCAAATTTATACTAAAAAGAAGCGAGATTGTGCCGCCCCATTTCCTCCTGATTACAATTCCAGCGCACGTCGCCATGATATTCCTCTGGGGCTTTTCTTGCTGCTCAACAAGACCTTGAAAAACAAGACAAGGAGAGAGGAAAACTTTTCCAGCTAATGTGTGCACATGTTTAGTTTTGTGGAAGCAGAACGGGGGCGGGTGCAGAACCTAAAGAAAGTAATTGAGAGTGACAGTCAAAGAGGGATGAGTATGAAAAAGACAGGATAATCTTGACGAACAGATGGGGGATGCGATCGCTTTTGTGTAATAAAAGTGGGGTAAAACGAGTAAAATGACAACACACTCTCCCTTAACAGCCACTTGACTTAACTTGCACAAATTGTGGATGTAGTCTGGCTTAAAGACTGTTCTAAAAGCTCAAAATGAACTCGAACTAACCAGCGAGTGGCACTGTTTAGTGATTCATTTAGATAAGGATGGTAGGACTGCCATTCGTTTTGCAGGTATTTGGTCAAAACACCAAATAATTGGACAAATTGAAATGTTATGAATATCTGTACCAAATTTGATCAGTGCCAACGAGCGATCCATCCAATAATTGTCTATTCACTCAGGACTAAAGTGAGGGACGGACCAACCCACAGACCGTATGCAGCCATGCTGGCAGCTCTTTGAGGCTTTATTTGGCACAATGATGCCTTGGGCTTAATGCTAATGCCGGCACTGCTCGCATGCTGTTAATGACAATGCTAACATGCTGATGTTAAGCAGGTATAATGTTTTCCACGTTCGCCATCTTTGTTTAGCGATTTAGCATGCTGACATTTGCTAATTAGCACTAAACACAGAGCACAAGCTGAGGCTGATGGGAATGTCATTAGTTCTGCAAGTATTCAGTCAATTCTGGCCTCATGATGGCATTAGATTAAAAGTCAGGGGATTACAGTTCATCCGGGTGGAGGACATGAATCTGCAAACAGAAATCCCTCCGATAGAGACATTTCACTATATCACTGAGTCTGCACACAAGTGACGGACCGACCTAACGGCCGACAGACATTGCCATCCAATGTCATACCCCAAGCATGGTCTGGTATAAAGCAGCCTGCAGGGCAGACAGCACATTAGAGGCCAGAAAATGCATGTGAGGAGGCAAAAAAAGTACGAATGAGAGCTACAACTATCTAGACACTTCAGTCTTCGAATTTCTTTTGTTGCTCAGTAAAATATCCACATCAATATGGACACAAGGGAGACAGCAGAATATATTTATAGGAGCTGATAGCTGAGCAAATCTGAAGTTTCAAGGTGAAAAAGAAGGTGCATTGTTGATCGGAAAGAGACAGGGGATTCCTAGGGAGTGCAAACATCTGTCAACACTGCTCCATAATAGTAGGATACAGTATACATGCATCTAGATCCTGATGAGTATCACATTACACATTGTGATAAGCAACAATGGGATGGATTTGCCAGATGTTTCTTTATTAAATAAGTGCAATAGTTTAGAGTAGGGCATTCACCACTGCTGCATTTTAGTGGTCATCAAGTACTCCCAAAACGTAGTCGAGTAGTCGACTAAATACCTGGATATCGATATTGCAACGATATTGTAGGGTTGACCATTGATGCTTTTACAAAATATTTACACAAGATAATGTTGATATAATGACTAAGTGGGTAAAGACAAATAATAGAACAGCTACAACAGTCTGGTAAGTTCAGAAAATGATATCAGTCACTGTAACGCAGCCTTTAAAAGCAGGAAAAGACAACACTAATGCCATATTACGACAAACAAGATCTAAGACGATATCGATGTATTGTCCAGCTGTACGTAAAGGGTTAATAATGTAGGCAGGATGCACCTGGGGGTAGGTGAAATAACATTTCTTCTCGCTGTAAGTCCCTTTAGCGGCCCACACTGCGGTGTTAAAGCCAATCATTTGTTTACAATAAAATCTCCACAGGGTCGCTTTAAATGTGTTAAATGAGTGCAATGTAGTAAATGTAATGCAAGCATTATTCACCCAGATCTTTCTCAGCCAGCTCATAAGAATGCACACTCATAGCCAACTCACACGTGCCAGCCCAGATAAGGCATCGACGCGGAGCTGAAAATAAGGCAGCACCAAACACAGTCGTCTGTTTCTCTGCCGTACCACACAGCAGCAGAGTATTGCCTTCCTCTACTCGGCTAATCACCATCATCAGAAAGCTGAGGCTCCATGCAGCCACAAACTCATTTCACTCTGGGCACTTTTCCGCTCTATTAATATTCAAGACACAGCACAAACACACTGATAGGACATCGGAGGAACGACACCACGAACCACACACGGGCTTTTGCCTTCTCCATCCAACATGCTCTCATTAACTGGCAGGCCCCAAAAATGTCTTATAAGTGACACGGCAAAACAGAAATGTATCTTAGCATAACAAATAAGCTGCTAAAAGTATAGAAGGGGAAGATGTAAGGAGCGCTGAGAGGACAGGGATGTAACTCGTATCACCTGGCAGTGTAAAGCCTCATTAAATTTAATGTAGCCTTTTAGTGGTCTGTTTAACCGATGACAAAAGGCCACATGTCACTCAGTGTTTGCACACGGATTCACAAAAGACAGACTGAGAGCGTCAGTTAACAAATGTGTGAGTGTATTTGCATAAGACATGAAGACAGACATGTGTAAGTTGCCTAATCCACCTACAATGCGATATTAGCGGTGCCCAAATTCAGGAGGAGTCTCCTGTTAAGGTGAACCATAATTTCCTCCCCGAATCAGAGCACAGCTTCACTGCAAGTTTCCACTCTTATATACTCGCTAAGAACTAGTTTGGACGACGGGTTGTTCGACCACGTCGTAAAAAAAAAAATTGTTTATAGTTGTTCCAAACAGCCAAACTTGAAGGCAGATTGGGAAGCTGGCTTTCATAGAGAGAGAGGAGCCGTGACATTGTTTAATTATGGGGATAACGGTGCACCGAAAACAACCTAGAGCAGCGGCGAAGTGCGGAGTGTAGAGAGCTACCATGAAAATGTCTATGGAAAGCTTTTGCAAACTGTGGTCGTTTGATTCTGCGGCAAAGAGCGGCCAAACTAAAGTTGGGGATAGTTTAACTTGCAGCCAGAGAAACCCAATCAGTAAACAGTCCTGTGACTCCTGTGACATGTTGACTGACGTTACAAAGAACTAATTCCCGCCTGAAACACATGGACACGCCTCCAGGCCGCAGTTTAAGAAGTATTGATTAATCCGTGGCGCTGTCCGTGGTGCTGAAGCAGCAGACGGATTTGTAATTGTGACTTTTTCTCTTCGAAACAAACAAACAAATCCGTCACTCCTGTAGAATTGGGTCGATTGCTGGTTTTGCTGGTCCGGTCCGGAGTACGAGCTTAAACCGGTTTGATTTCATGCAATGTGCGTTTAACGTTAGCGAGTGTGCGGTCAATTGGGTATGAAGTTAGCAGTAGCGTTTATAGCTGTGAACGTAGCAGTGCAGTGTGTCAAGTAACACCTTTAAGAGTGAATTTGAACTGTTTGAATGCAACAGAAGGGGATTATGGTTTAGTCAAATTTGGGCAAAGTAAAGCAACATTTCTCAGTAACTGCGTGGAGGACCTAATGGGGCAGCATTGCGGAGTCGTTACGACATATTCGGTCTTGACATGTGGACAACACCTGAATGAGGACATTGTGGGGGGCACTGAAATCGCAGTCAGTCATTGGTCCGTCAGTTTTTCCCCTGCTGACCTCGATGGAGGGATTTGCAGATTATGAAGAGCCTCTCTGAAACGCTGGCTGCCTAACCTCATTTCCATGCTGCTGTGGTCTTCTGTTAATCTGCCCAACAGCAGATTATGTTTGCTGTTCGGTCGGATAGGGTGGGATTGGTGCTGCTGCTGTGGGTTTTAGGCTCTCAGCAGCTGTTGGAGAGACATTGCGCGGTAATACAGCTCCAACATGCCAGAGAGACGTGGGCGAAGCTGCTTCCTCCAACTGCTTTCTTTGATTCGGAGCTACAGAATATCTAGTCTACTTTACGGTTTCTGTCCACTCCATCTCCTCTCTGTTTGAAATTCTTTCATTATCCATCATCGGCCGCAGAGCCTGTCTGTCGAGCTGCTGATGTCTTTATTCATGAAAGCCTACTCATTAAAGTTGAGATTGGTTTTCTAAAATCCTTACTAATAGATGTCTTCTGGCCAAAAAAGATGAACAAAACACCGTCCTTGGCTTTGCTTCAGTTGCATTCAGGCCCACTGTACTGAGGTCACAATGCTACCTCAGGCAAAAAAAAGCATGTGCAAATACTAGCTGGCTGCCTGAATGTTGTCAGAATGGCATTTCATTTTTTAGAGGTACAGTGCCCAGGTAATATCGCTGTCACCCATGAATGATCACCTTAAAGTTGCTGGTGAAAGGAAGGAAAAAAGTAAGAGCTCTGCACAGTAATACAAGAGATTTCTTCTTTCTTTTTTTTTACTTTACAATTTCATTTTCTTGCCTGCTGCCTGACACTCTCTCAGTATTTAGGCTTGAATGAAGCCCTGAGGGTGTGAAGTGGACACCTGCATCACACAGGTGATGACGCTGGTTTTCCTCCTGTGGCTATTTTATATACGTTGTTCTGCTGTGCAACCACAAAACATATATATTTCTTTATTTTCTAATCAGTCTTTTGTGAACGCCTGCTTGTTTCACCAACCATAGAACTCCGGCGGGTGGCAGATTTGCAGAAGACGTTTTAACGTCCTAAATTTGGGCCTATAAGAGGCAGAACATCCTCTCAGGTTGCAGGCAAATTCTGCTGAATTTGATTTTAGGTTATAGATGGAGCACTGGCTAAAAGGCCAACAGTTCACAACAGCCCATTTCCATAGCACCCATGCTATACAGGCGGGAAAAAGGAAAAGGCAAGGAAACAAGTATGGCCTCGAAATTTTGGAAATGGATTACCAATCTTCAAAATCTTTAAACGTTTTATGGTGAGAACTTAAAATAGGTTCATATTTGTCTTAGAACTACACACATTCATTGAAACAGTTTCTTTGCTTGTTGTACTCATTCCTCCTGTTCATACTTTCCATTAAGAGCCTTTGGCGTAGTGGAAGGGCTGGTATTACCAGCAGTGCAGGGTGTCTGATAAGAACAGAGCTGCCAATTCATTCTCCGAGGAGGACGAATCAGACCACCTTCGGTCAACACTTGCCTTTTCTGTTTCCTCTCCTCCTGCTGAGAGTCGACAGAAGCTCGGAGTGATAAAGGGAAAGCTGTTCTCTTTCTTTCTTTCCTGCTCTGTCAGATCACAGGCCGATCCACCTCGACCCCCGGAGACACAATTACCTGTCTGTCCTATTCCACCTCACCCTCTGCTCCTCCTCACCCTCCTCCTCCTCACCCTCTCCTCAACCACTTCACAGACGAGTCAATTTGCCCCGGTCGTCCTGGCTCATCATCACACAGAAACATAAGCTACCAATCCTCGCTTTCTAAAAATACTGTAGTATACACTGACTGTTCCACGGTACCCACCACCAGCCTACACCTCCACCACCACGCCAGTTACAGATCCAACAAGCTGTTGATCCGACTGTGAACCCAAGATGAATCATAGCATCTCCTGCAAAGTGCTTTGCTGGCAAATGGTCATCTTTGGTGCTATAAGTTATTGTAGTTTCGAAAATGCTACACAGCGGTCATCATTTCCCAAAATGTGGACTTTCCCCTGATACTTTCCCATCTCTACAGCAAAGAAGTCCAACTAAAAGCAGGCATAGGAAATGAGTTGTTTGATCATTCAGAGGGGAGAGAACTAGTAGAAACACAGATGAAAACTAAATTAGCAGCAAAATGTTAGTCAAAAAGAAATAAAAGTCGTCTGCTCCTCCTGCAGAAGTTGAGGATCTCCAGGCGGAGATGGAGGCACCGAGACCTCCCTGGAAGAGGAGCCCAGCGGGGCTGCCACGCAGCGTCTCATCTCCCGACAGGAGTCATTATCCGCAGCTCTGCTGCGACCAGAGATACCAGCAGAGGACTGGACAAAGGCCACGACAGATGGCTGCTTCTCTGCCTTCTGCAGGCGCAGAACTGTGCTTAATTCTTGGATGCTTGACACAGACACAAAATTACTGGCAATTTGGAGACTTTCATGTTGTGTGTGAACAGTTTCGCCCCTCGCAGGATGTTTATTCTGCAGAAAAACATCCGAGTCGGTGTTTATCTCAACTGCCATCGATGCAAACAACGAGCCCTTGCCGTACCTACACCAGTCTGCTGCAAAAGAAAAGTATTAAATGGTTTCCAAGATTTACTTTAGTGTTTGTTTAGCAGCACAACATTTATATTGGTCTAACTCCTCACCACACATCTTGAAGCAGCTAATCAATAATACCCTACACCCTACATGCCATACAAGAGATATACAGTAGACATCTCAGTCAACATTATGCACATGTACAGCCTTACATCATGCCATGTAAGTTAAAAATCGAATTTTAACAGGAGACACTGTGTGATGGATGTGTAAGGGGCTTCGGTGGTAATTTACAGCTGTGTTACCGCTGCCGTGATCACAGCTTCCACTGGCTTCCGTCCAAACCCATCTGAGCAAAGTGCTGTTCAAATAAGCTCCTTCTTATCGTGTCTGAGGGAGAGGGAAAAAGGGAAATACTGTACGGTGGCACACTAAGTGCTGAGTTGTGGTGCTGCCAGCTCAAAAAAGCAGCCTCCGCCTCGTCCAAGCTGGACGCCAAACCTCCTCTATCGTCCTTGGATCTAATGCAGAACAGGGGGAACTGTCCTTCAGGTCAGTGTCGGGTCAAGGATTAAAGAAGCAATGTGACCTCCCGTAGCATCCTTGAGCACGGTGAGTAATTCCTCCAGGGATGCCGCCCTTGTAGAGAGGTCAAGAGAGGCGAGGGGAACATGTCCCCATTGAGAGATAATGGTTTCCATCCACCTGTTCATGTGTATTTTCAATATCAATGTCAAGTCAAGTAAAAGGAAAGAAGGGGGAAACCTCAGAACTGGAGCTACAAAGAGGGATCCGTCTTCCCGGATGGGTAGACATGCAACTGATTCTTTTCCGACTAATTTATGACAATTTACAAGCTACACAATGCAGAAAATCATTGTCTTGGTTTACCGTGTCTGTAGGCTTTTGTACGGGAATTGAAAAGCGCTTGGCCACCCATTCTGTCGTTAAATGAACACCATTTTCCCAGATACTTCCCCTCATCTGCTCTGTGTTTCAGCGACAAGCAGCCAGGAGTGCGTTCACCCCTCCTCTCCGCTTCCCCCCCGGCTTCCTCTCTGGAAGCAGAACTCAGAGCCTCGTCTCATCGCGTTGCTGCTGCTGGGTTTGGCTGCGCTCAGCATGGGAGGCCGGGTGCCACCGAGGGGACGGAGGACAGATGTGGCTTACATAACGATCAGCAAAAAATCAGTTATCTCAGTGGCCCTAATCCTACTAGCATCCCTCCATACATCTCCCCACGGCGGACTCGTCCTGCTGCGCCAGGCTTTACTGTGCCGTGGCGAGCCAGAGGCCAGAGGGCCCGCTGCTCCTTCCCACCACTGGTTAGGAGGAGTGAATCAATGAGCTCAGCAGGGAGAGCTTTTACAGCTCCACTGGAAGGCAATTATCAACATTTGTCAGCGAAGGAGACAATCAGGCCACGGGATGATAGCTCGGGGTTCAACTGACAGCAGTCCAATGTGAGAGCATTATGCGAAACAAAGCGGGGAGAGGCGAAGCTTTGAGAACCGACAGAAAGACCCCCATTCAGTGGCTGCTTCATAATAGAATAACACGCTGTAAATCTACCAACTCGTTTCAGCCCGCTGCCTCACATCAACGCCGGCTACAGACTAATGACAAGCACCAGTTCACCTGAGCAGCAAAGAGACCCGACAATGGGAGCAGAAATGACTCATCAGATTCAAGATTTATACATCAAAAGGAGGTGCATCCCTTAAAAGGTCCATTCATGTGCTCACACTTTCCTCTAGTGGTATCAAACCATGCACATTGTTTTCATTTGCCCAGCTTTGCTTTCAGTCTGTTACATTTCTGCTAATACCCTGATTTGCCGGTGGTGGTTTGTTTTTGCCGCTAAATAATTGAAAGACTACATTTAAAATACTAAATAGTAATGCCGTGTTTAGTCTACAGACCAGGTTAAACATTTTAAATGAATCCCTTATCATTGAATCTCTAACAGACTAATCAAAGCTCAATGGTCAACAAGCCTTTCAGAGCTTTCAACCACATCTCACAGGCCAACACATTTTCATTCCAACTCGTCACATATCGCCCCTCAGCCTGACTTTATTTTCAGCATCAAAACCACTATAGTTACCCTCGGCGTCACTTTAGGATTAGGCAACAAACAAAACCAAGATAGTTAGGAAAGAACTACGTGGTTGGGCTTAACACTACTACGTTTGTACAGTGAAAATGACACTGAACACGGGACACGGAGAAACAGCTGATTGCAACGTTGACGCGCTGGACACGAACGGCGGCCTCTTGGATGAAACCTTGTGATTGGACTCATCCATCTCCCCTCCGACCCGCACCGTGTGTCTCTTTTTCGCTCTTTAAACTACGTCACCACACTCCCGGTGCACGTTCTCGGAGCATTTACTTTTGCCGCGGATGAGTTTACATAACAGTTAATGGATCGCCCACCCAGTGTGTTTCACACCAGCGCTAAAGAGTGCCGTGTGCGGTGGTACCGAACGTGGACGGCTGTGACAAGGCCTCAGTATTTAACACCCTGGGCCTCTCATTCCTAGCAATCTGCATTTGTCCGTATTTTCAGATATGCGTTAGACTCCTTGGTCCGTGTTTCAAGACGGGTCAGGTGGGTGGCAGACATCGCCGCAGACCCCTGGCGCCTTTTACACGGGCCGAGCCCCGCCCAGGGGGCACGACGTGGTTGGGGCGCACTAAGGACAGTCCGCCCTGGTGACACGTTGGCCACGGGAAGCACCTTCGCCCCAAGCCTTTCCAAGCCGACCTAGAGCCGGTCACGGTGCACCGCCTCGTATGCGGGACTCCCCAGCCTGCCGTGTGTCGCTCACACCCTCCAGCTGGCTGTTAACGAGGGTCTTTTGGCACAGAGAAGTACTCGTATCGGTACTCAGTATCGGAGAGTACCCAAATGTAAGTACTTGTACTTATACTCGGTCTGAAAAAAAGTGGTATCGGTGCATCCCTACTGTTTAGTCTCGATAACCCAAAGACATCGCTGTGGTTTTTATTGGAACTACTCTCTTCTATATGAAGTAGCTCCAATCTCTATGAAACTTAACACCAGCATATAGTTTTTGGAAAGTCATGCTCCTCTTTTTAATGTAATTCTTTTATGTTTTTTGAGCTGCACAAATCCCATTGACCTCCATTATATTGGGGTGGTACAGACGTTCCAGAGGCTGATAAGGCTTGTGCACATAAATCTGACACTATCTGCATGGCTACGTACCATTAGCAGTACATTAAAAGAAAATGTTTGG
>CAKAOI010047473.1:0-32345 GCA_916701655.1 Sebastiscus albofasciatus
ATGTCTGTGACTCACCGACTGGCTGCAGGTACTCCTGGCTGCTGGCTCCAGGGTCTCTGCAGAACCCTCACAGACCTGGAGAAGACTCCGTGGTGGTTCCGCAGAGTCTGGGAGCACAAGGCGATCTTGGGGATCATTCTTGTTTTGCAGCTCACCGCGCCTCTGAAGCAACAAAAGTTCAGCAGCTCCTCTGAGAACTGGAGAACTTCTTCAGGTTAGTTGTGCACCGCAGCAGAGAAGCACACCTGATGAGGAGTGAACACTAGAAGGGAAAGGTTCTCTTCTTTATGCAGGAGGGAGTCAGGAGGGAGTTGTAGCCTGTAGCTACGGGCAGCAGCAGCTCCTTCCTCGGACCTTGATCAGAGCTGACAACATGTTCTCTGGAGGCTCCAGTCTTCTCCTGCTGGGGGCGCCATGCAATCACATGCACACTGCTAATAATACTGAAAAACATCTTTTTAAGACATACAAATATTTGCAAAAATGTAATACAAAATAATATATTATAATAGTAATAATCATTATTAAAAAAAACACCCACTCCTCCTCTCTTATTGAAAAAAGCCTGAATATGCAAATTAATTTCAAGTGTCAAACAAAAATGCACATCCCTTAACACCCAAACATAAAGAAAGACCTATTCGACAGTACACCAAGGCTTCACCAGGACTCCTCTACTAACAAACTAAAGCAATAAAACACAAGAAGGCAAACAAAAGGATTCTCAGAAGTAGAAATGCAACGATGCAGGTTCAACATTCAACATTTTACTCAGGTAAAAGTACAAAATATCATCAAAAACAAAGTAGTATCAAAATCAGTGGTGGAGGAAATCTTTTTACAAAATTATTGGTCACCAAAAACAAAACATAGTCTTCCTCTTAGGCAGGGGTCAGAAACCTTTACTAACAACAGAGACATTTTAGGCAAAAAATTAAATAAAAATAAAAATCAGTTTGGAGCTGCAAAACATTTGCAGTGAGAAAAAAAACCTAAGATTTCTAGAATAAAGTCATAACTTTACAAGAAAAGAAGTCGTAATATAACGATAATAAAGTCATAACTTTACAAGAAAAGAAGTCGTAATATAACAAGAATAAAGTCATAACTTTACAAGAAAAAAAGTCATAATATTACTAGAATAAAGTCATAACTTTACAAGAAAAGAAGTCGTAATATAACGATAATAAAGTCATAACTTTACAAGAAAAGAAGTTATAATATTAAGAGAATAAAGTCATAACTTTATGAGAATACTGTCATAACTTTACAAGAAAAGAAGTCGTAATATTACTAGAATGAAGTCATAACTTTACGAGAATTTTTTTGTAATATTACGAGAAAAAAGTCATAATATTAACAGAATAAAGTCATAACTTTATGAGAATACTGTCATAACTTTACAAGAAAAGAAGTCGTAATATAACAAGAATAAAGTCATAACTTTACGAGAAAAAATGTCGGAATATTACGAGAATAAAGTCATAACTTTACGTTTAAAAAAAGAAAATAACACATAAAATTACTACTGCTATACTACTATGCATATATATTCTAATGTTATGACTTTATTCTCGAAATCTCAGATTAATTTTTTTCCCCTCAATGTGGCCCTAATACTCCGTTGTACTGTCGTACCATAAACCTACAACAATGATGAATAAAAATGAAAACGTAAACGAAACAGTTATTCATTTCCACAATTTTTTTAAAAATCCACAGGGAGCCACTGAAGAGGAGCTAAAGACACGCATGTGGCTCCGGAGCCACAGGTTGCTGACCCCTGCTCTTAGGGATGCGCCGATACTGGATGTATATACATTATATACTGTAATTGTAATTCCTGTTTAAGTTTTTGAACAATTTGTTAATGCATTAAAAAGATTTACATTTAAATTTCTGTTCATTTTTAAGATGTTTTACCAAGTTGCTGGTATACGATTTATTATTTTAATAATAAAAAACAATTCACTGAATGTATATCTATGTATTTATTTGTTACATTTTGTTTTATAATGTCAAGCCTGATGTTGTCTTACACATAGGAGAATGATCCCATTCACTTCCACACAGTGAGACATACAGCTGATTAGTTAAACACTGGTATCGGATAGGTACTCGGTATCGGCCGACACCCAAAGCCCAGGTATCACTATCGGTATTGGGATAGAAAAAGTCGTATCGGTGCATCCCCAGTTCCTCTGAAATGAAACTTTAAGTCGTAAACAAAAGCACATCTTCGTTCAGTAAATACACTCAATGGTTATGCAGCTACAGTCTGGTATGACCAGTAGCTAACTGTACAGACATAGCTGTAGCTGTGCAGCTGATATGACTAATTATTCTACTAAATGTTCTATTATTTAAAATCATATCAGCGATAACTATCACTTGTGGCCACAGTGTTTGCTTTTCAGGTGGAGTTTAACTGCCTCGCCTTAAAATAACTGCATTAAAATCGAATAAATTAATTTATAATCTCACTGGAGCCGAAGTTTCAGGGGCGGCTCAGTGAATGGAAGGGAAATATATAACATTGGTTATCAAAGGAAGATCACATAGAATAGCCTAAATGTGTGTGATTTGAGTAAAAGATTAGCGCTGAGATACAGTAGTTTGGGGGAATGTTACTGTTTTTCACACTTCCCCAGAGTCAGGACAAATGCCTCAGGACAGACCTTTTTTTGGCTGGACCGCAGCGGACCAGCCCTACAAACTCAAAAACACTGAGTGACTGAGTGATGGTACGTGTCCACAGCCTCCGCCCTTTACAGTTCACATACATTGTCTTTGTAAGCAGCTGTGCAATGCATTCTGGTAGCGTGGCGGGGTGATTCAATAGAAGGGGCATCACATTTCGGTGAACCATTTTCGTGGCTACGGAGCTGAGATGGTGTATAGATAGCCGGTGTATAGATTAAAATGAGAGCGTATCTGTTGTGTGAGACGTGCGAATGAAATACACGTCTGATACGCTTGTAGTCTAGATGGTGGGGGGGGTTAGTCAATTATGTGTTCATTTAATCAAACAGCTCCTCTTTCAGGCGATGGTAGCGTCCTCTCTTGGCCATGAGTTCTTGGTGCGTCCCCTCCTCCACGACCGCTCCCTCCTCCATGAAGATGATGTGATCCGCCTTCTCCACGGTCTTCAGCTGATGAGCCACCACCAGGACCGTTTTACCACAAGCCAGAACCTCCTGCAGCACCTGAAATGATTCAATTTACAATGATACTGAACTGAGAAAAACAGGACATCTTATCAGTGAGTGGTAAAGTAAAGGTCGTTAGTGGTAAAGACGTGTTCTTTCTTTTACTTACAGCATACTGCACGTCAACATCCAGTTTGCTGGTCGCTTCATCCAGTATAATGACCTGCGGCTCTCGAACCAGAGCTCTGATGATAGCGATGCACTGCTTCTGTCCATCTGAAAGTGAGCCACCACATTCCCCTATATCTGTAAAGACGAAACACAGACAGAAAGATTATTCAGATAATAGTAACGTATTAAAAAAAAACACAAATCAATCAGTCAATCATTACTGAAATATCTCCAGCCACCAGCCGGACACCTCTATAAACTATAAACAAAGACATTCCTCACATCACATCTGCCGTTATAGTCTGTTAAAAGTTAATATTTAACTACTTTCCAATCATATGTCTGTTACAGTTTCCATTACACAGTACACAGTGCATCTCTCTCTACAAGTTTTAGCTACACAAAATGAAGTTTTCTTGTTACTTTATATCACATTTCATTTGAACATTTACAGACTTGTCTGTTGCAGCAGCTGTTTAATCTATTAATCTATACAAAATCTATTTAATGTGTGTCCTACAATGTTGATGTAAGTTAAGCTTTATTTATAAAAATGTCTCAAGCATAAGATGAAAAGAAAGCAGCTATCATTTGCCTCATTCTGCATCATACTATAGTGCCAATAAGCAAACTACTTCTGCACCAAATGGACTATTAAATCAACAACAAAGTACTTACTAACTAAGACATCTTAGTGGCATTAAATGGACAATAAAAACAACAATAAAACAATGATATTAGACGGTTAAAATCGCCCTAAAATAGGACAGCATTAAAAAATAAAGGCTGTATTTACAGCATTCAGAACTGATTGTTTTTAATGAGTCTTGTATGGTATTAGATGTACTCTATGTATATCTACATTATATGTCTATATATCCATCCCCATTTCCGTACCTGTGTCGTATTCGTTCTCCAGTTCAGAGATGAAGCCGTCTGCGTTGGCTTTCTTTGCAGCTTCCTTCACCTTCTCGATGGTGCAGTCCTGCAGGCCATACTCAATGTTGTATCTCAGTGAACCAGAAAACAGCACGGGATTCTGGGATACCAGGGCCATCTAAACACATGAAGTTGAAACATACACTAGTATCAATGCAGGGCTGGTGGACAGGATTGGAATTTATGGATTGCACATGGTGCAAATATATATTTTTTTTATGTTTGCATGATTAGAAAAGTGAAAAAAAAACCACTTATTGATACAAATAAAGCAAATAAACACACTAAACTAAGATAGTTACCATTATACCTGCTATACACCAGCATGTTAACACACTGTGAGCATGTTAGCATGGTGAAGATAGCATTTAGCTGTGCCTAAGTACAGCTTCACAGAGCCGCTAGCACGGCTGCAGACTCCTAGTAGTCTTGTTTAATCTTACATGTAGTAGTTTGTTAACAAGTGAAATCAGATATAAACAATCAGTGTAACATCTGCCGTCTAATTTTACTGAAACATTACAGCCTCTAGGCTACTCTTCTTCAAGTAAACAAAATAAATGACTATGAAATATTTGCTAAGCGATAAGCTGTAAGGACAGGCTGAACAGCTTCAATGTTAGCGCCGTTAGCGCCGTTAGCGACGAGCCGCCGGCTCAGCTGTCGTCATATTGAGAGCCATGCAGAGGCAAAAGAAATGCTCCCAATCTCACATTTAACACCTTTAAAAATTAGCAAAATAAAATGACAAAAATCACCCCAAAAAAAAAACTGATAGCTGAAATATTTGTCCAATCGCCCAAACTTAGTAAAGCTCCTGTGTAATTAGCTGAATTTATTGTATTAGTGTTCATTTCTAACTTTGGTTCGATGTTAACTGCCAGCGATGGTGCAGACATTTTGCTGCCAGCTTCTTGACACTTTTGTAGTTCTTTTTGCCAAGCAGACGTGGCTGTCAAGAATTCCTGATGGGAACAGCTTCTCCCTCCCCAGATGCAATATTTCCATCACTTCAGGATAGCTTCCTTCCTCCGTCCAACAGGCCTTCTCCACCCTCAACCTCCTGCTAAATACCACCAAGTCAAAGGTCATGTGGTTCAGCAGGAAAGGGTTCTACGCCCCTCCCAGTCCGAGATATCACCACACTCGACGGGGCTTTTTAAGGCCATGTCACTGAAGACAAATACTTGGTTATCTGTCTGGACAGCACTTCTCCCTCTCATTTCATATCAGCAGGCTGCAGTCTGAGATCAAATCGAAACTCGGCTTCTTGTATAGAACGCGCTCTACTTTCATTCCCTCTGCTAAACTCAAATGACCATCCTTCCCACGGTAGACTCTGGTGATGTTATATTTAGATCGGCATGCACTCCAGAAGCTTGATGTTGATGACCACTGCACTCTTTATTCCTCTGTCAACGGGCCATCTTTACACACCCGTCTTAACATTCATTGGATCAAAACCCTCCATGGCTTCCCTCTACTTGTGTCTCTTGTTACAAACTACATCTGCTGCCTACAATACCCGCTCTGCTCACCATATCCTGTTGAAAGTTCCCAAAACAAATACTGTATTCGGTCGGTCGCATAGGGGAAGTTTGAACTTTGAGGTTGCGGTTTCACAAAAAAAATTTAGAAGGAAAGTATTGTGTACAACACAGAGAGGTCTACTGTATTGGGATGCTGTGTGGAGCCTACATATTACACCCTCCAAACAGAATGCAACCCAACACAAGCAAGCATTGTTTTCTACTGCAATGTCCTAACTTGCTGCGAGCGATGAAGCAGTGAGCTGTTTTGAGCTGAATTTATGTCAGACGTTTCGGTTTATTCCTGTCACTCACTTTGAAAGCGCTAAAACGGACGAGGAACGGCTGATTAGTGAAGTTGAAATGAGGCCTCATTTCACTACAAACACCAGCAGGTTGGAGGGAGATCACCCGGAGATCGCATGAAAGTTTACTTGGACTATGGTTTTCAGTAATTATTGCAGTATAAAACCAGTTTTCTGTTTAAAAAACACAAACGTTGTAAGATAGCAAATACTCCTCAACCATCTTTTACGTGGCTACGTCTTCAGTCTGGTCTTGAGCACACAGCTGATAGGTACATGGTTTGTTTACATGACCTAACAGAAAGTGCATATTTAATGGTGTATGGACAGGGAGTGTCCGATGTTATTAGGCTATAACAACCTGCCTTTGTCTGCAACCTGCAGCTCCGGAGCCACATGCGGCTCTTTACCCCTCTCCAGTGGCTCCCTGTGGACTTTTTAAAAATTTGTGGAAATGAATAACTTAAATTTATCATTCTTGTAGGTCTATGGTACGACGGAGTATTAGGGCCACGTTTAGGAAAAAAAATAAATCTGAAATTTTGAGAATAAAGTCAGAATATTAAGAGAAAAAAAGTCAGTATTATGAGAATAAAGTCATAATATTATAAAGTAGTAATTTTACGTGTTATTTTCTTTTTTTCTTGTAAACTTACGACTTTATTCTCGTAGACTTATGACTTTATTCCCGTAATATTACGACATTATTCTCGTGAACTTATGACTTTATTCCCGTAATATTACGACATTATTCTCGTAAACTTATGACTTTATTCTCGTAATATTACAACTGTTTTTCACGTAAAGTTATGACTCTATTCTCGTAGTATTATGTTTTTTTTTCTCGTAAAATTCTGACTTTATTCTTGAAATCTCAGATTATTTTTCCCTCAATGTGGCCCTAATACTCCGTCGTACATTTGTACTTTGGCCCTCACTGCATTAGACTTATATACTATATACTTAGACTATAAACTGTGTTACCTTCATCACAATGATCACATGTTTTGCAGCTCCAGACAGATTAATTTTTTATTTGCCTAAATGGCTCTTCTGATAGTAAAGGTTGCTGCCCCCTGGGCTATAAGTAAATAAAAATACCACAAATCTATCTTCTTATCTTGTTGGTTTCTGCAACCACACCACTAGATGTCGCCAAATCCTACACACTGTCCTTTTAAGCCTCCTTCCATGTAGCCAACTGTACCTTTTGATGGAGGTATTTGTGTTTGTAATGGTGCAGCGGTTCTCCATCCAGCAGGATCCGTCCCTCTTGAGGTTCGTACAGCCTCTTCAGGAGGCTGACACAGGACGTCTTTCCGCTGCCGGAGGGACCCACCAGGGCTGTCACCTTCCCCGGTTGAAGTTCCAGAGACACTGACTGTACAGAACATTTAGATTCATGTTTAATCTATTCTAAACATAATGATGCTGTAGGACACAAACTATTACTTTCAGTCTGTGAATATTACCTTCAGAGCTGGTTTGTCAGGAGCCGAGGGATACGCAAAGGTGACATTTTGGAAAACAATTCTTCCCTCCAGCTTCTCCGGAGCTAGCTCTCCCTCCTTCTTACACTTTGGTGTTCTGTCGAGATAACTGAAGACTTTGGAAATGACTCCAACTGTGGACAACGTCTCTCCGTAGCAATACATAATCTCCTGTGACAAAAATACAACAGGCATTAAATGTTTTACTACTCAAAAACATAGAGGAGATTCTGCCGTGTGAAATATCTGTAACTCAGCTCACCCTTAAATTTTGTGACATGGGCTTCTGGTACAAGAAGAAGGTCACGAGGCTGCCGATGGTGAGGTTACCCGACGAGATGAGACCGCGGGCCTGAACCAGCATGAGTACCTTTATCCCCACACTCACCAGCTACATGGAAACATAGAGAGCAATTACTCACATTGTAGTTGAAATACATATCAAGCAACAGAAATCACACATGCTCCTAAAAAACATGGGCCAAACTAAACGTTTTACTTAACATAATTGGAGCAGTAAATTCTCATTATTTTGACTTTCCAAGTTAAAGCCAGGAGATTATGTATTCGGTTGTGTCTGTCTGTCCACGGCTAATCTAAAATACTGCTGGACCCGTCAGCCTAAATATTTTTTTTGCTCTCATTTATGACTGTATGCTCAAGGACTTCTTGTGGTTGTGGCGATTCCTGCTTTTTGAAAACATATTTTAATGACTGTTTTATACCGTCATTGACTGACTTGAGTTATGGCCAAAAACGTGTTTTGTGAGGTCATAGTGACCTTGACCTTTGGCCACCAAAATCTAATCGTTTGTGCCAAATTTGCTCAAGGTGTTCCTGAGATATCGCTTTCATGAGAATGGGACAGACGCCTTATTATTTCATAATTCTGACTTAAAATATGAAATTTCTGAATTATTATTTCTAATTATGACTTAGTATATCATAATTTTAACCTTGTAAGTCAAGAAATTGACTTCCTATATAATTTTGGCTATGAAAGTTGAAATTTTGAGTTAATATCTCTATATTTGGCTTAAAAAGTCACAATTTAGACTCACTATCTCATAATAGTATCTACTGACCATGCCTATTTTTCTTTCTATCATCCCTAACTTTAGTTTTCATATATGTTTTCTTTTCCTGGTGGAAATGGGCCTCCATACAATGAGTTTAAAGGTTAACACGTTCTCCTGCTTCCTATATAATTCAACTGATCCCTGGATGTACACCGCTGCCACCTTACCCTCCGTATTATGAGGAATATTGCGCTGTAGATTCCTGAACGTTTCTTCACATCGCACATGTGGTCCAGAGCCTTGGTGTACCTCCTCACTTCATCTTTCTCTGCCTTGAAGCTCCGGACGGTGCGAATCCCGCTGATCGCCTGGTGAGCCAGCTCCTTGTTCTGAGCGTGGCATTCCTGGATCTGATCTTTCAGCTCCTGTTTGACAAAGACTGAGTCAGTAACAAGAAACCGCACATGAGCAGACTGATGCTGCACTCAGGACATCAGCACAGGTTCAGGTCTTCTTCTTGACCTGTGCTGCACATCATTTTCTCAGTTCCTTCTTATCTTTGGTGTCACATTTTGCGTTACTTTTACACAATTCTCATTTTCCAGTACATTTAAAGATCAAACTAGTTTTCATGCTTTAGAGAAACAAAATCCTTCAACTACTGAGGTCCTGTTTGTATCCTTAAAAGGCCCAGACACACCAAGCTGACATCAAGGAACTAGCGGCGATGAAGGCCGACTGTTACGTCGCCTCACATCCCCTTTTTTTTGTCCGAATACTTTTGCAAGACAACCAAAATAGCAACGAAACAAACAAAACATGATGATGAGTAAAGCAACACTCTACCAGCCCTGTTTTCTACTGATGTCTATTTAAAGTAGTCAATCTCATCACACCTTACCTGGGACAACGTGCTGTATTTATTCTGCAGGATGGCCAAGAGTGGCATCTCTATGCAGGTGAGCACAGTGAGCTCCCAGGACAGGCCCAACATCATGGTGAGCATGAGGCAGGTTTTGACTGTGCTGCGAACCACCGCGTTGGCGTTCAGTGCAACCGTGCGGCCCATCCTGTCCACATCAGAGTGCAGGCGGGAGGAGAGACGTCCTGAGTGGTGAAAGGGAGAAAAAGATCACGTTCAAAAGCATTCTCTGCAGAGTTTCAATGTTTGTTACAGATTATGGAGGTAAAGCATGCTATTATTTTCTTCCAACATTGTGGCGACAGTTGGTGTTTATCCCTTTCCTGTTTCAACATGACAGGCAGATTCAGCATGTTGAATCGGCAGGTGGAGCCTGTCGATGAATAAAATGACTCTGATTGGCGGCTCAGCTTAAACGAATCAGTGCACGAGAGGAGAAACGGAAGTGGCTGTAGTTTTTGCGATGTGTTCGAGTGCAACTTGTTGGCCAAAACAAAGGCATTGTGAGGCGACGCAACAGGCGGCCTTCATCGCCGCTAGTTCTCTGATGTCGTGTTGGTGTGTCCTGGGCTTTAGAGTGGATATTGTGATTGGGCTAATGACCCTCGTGCACAAAGCCAGTTCCATGAAGAAAAGATTTTCCCAGTTTGATGTGAAAGAACTTGATTGGCCTGCAAAGCCCTGAATTCAACCCCATCCAACACCTTTGGGATCAGCTAGACTGTGAGCCAGACATGATCACCAACATCAGTGTTGGACCTCACTGATGCTCTTGCGGCAAATGCGGCATATGTTAGTGTGTCCACCTACTTGCCATGTAGTGTACTCACTGCATCCCTGAAACATAACAGACATGTTGTGTGTTTACTACAGTATGTTGTTCTCACCAGGGTTGTTCTCCTCAAAGAAGTGCACTTCCTGCTGCAGGAGGGAGTGAAACAGCAGATGCTTCAGTCTCTTGTTCAGTCGGGCCAGAGTGCACATAAATATACCTCCTCTTGAGCCAGAGAACAGAGCGCTGTTCAGATGGAGACATTAAAAATGACAGTTTATATTTCACATCACTGAAACAAATCACATTTTTCTAATCAGACAGGTGATCAGTAATGATGTTGTTGTTGACTAGAATATATACCAAAAGTTTTATTTCATTACCTTCCAAGAGAGACAAGAGCCAGCTGTCCAATTGCATAACAGAAGCTGGTTTGAAGTACTTCACCTCCTAGCATATCAATGACCTTCCCCTGATACCATGGGATGAATGTATCGCCTGTCAGGAAAGATAAAAAAGACACAGATTAAGTAAATAGGTAATTATATATACAGTTCTTCTGTGATGTAAGTCTTAATTTTAATAAGAACTAAGCTTTCAAACAGATACAAACATGTACAATTTACTCCTCTTTGAGTAACACTTGCTAACAACTACAGTGTCCAGCTGTTTTAGGAAATTACTGAGTCTTTCCTAAAGATTTAACTATATATTTGTGGCCCATTTTAAATGATTTACATTAGTAGGAACCAATGGGGTGACTTGAAGAAATAAATCAAATAAAAACTGTATCCTTTAATAGTTTGAGGCATACAGTATATGCAGGTGAACCATATGAATGATAATGTGTCCTGTAGAATGTCAATATTTCACTTACAGATGACACCTAAGATGAGGAAAGTGAAAGCTGCAATCAGATAAAAGGTGTCTGGTTTGAAGTATTTCAGCGTCCTCGCAAGCAGTCGCCTTGCATCCAGTTTAATGTCATCCTTTCTCATCTTTGATTCACCACAGAGGCCCTTTTCCCAAACCACACAGGCCAGCGACGAGGACATGGGGCCCAGGAGCAGCATGTTGAGGTCAGGAGATGGCCCTGTGTAGGGCTCCGAGGGAGGCGCCATGAGGAACCGTCCACTTTCAAACACGGGAGAAAGAAGGCAGAGGAGTGCCACGAACCTGCGGAGCACACCCTCTGGCTTTCCATCAGTCAGATTAGAGGTGAAAACACAGAGAATGGCCCACTTTACTGCTCCAAAGGCCCACACACCTGGCAGCCCACCACAGCTGGAGCACTCCAGCAGCACCACTCCGGCCCACAGTGCCAAACACAGCACCGCGTCGAATACTAGAATGATTAATCCACATGCTGCCACTTCCCTCATTTTTCCCTTGGTGGATGGTGAGACTGCAAGAATCTGATCCTACAACAACAAATATTTCTGTTATAACAATGGTGAAGCCAGGGGTGGAAATTAACAAAGTACAAGTACTCAAGTACTCTAATTAAGTACAATATTTAGAAGAATAAAGTGGCATAAGAAAACAAACTCAAGTAAAGTACAAGTAGCTGAAAATTGTACTCAACGAACAGTGCTTGAGTACATGAACAAGAATATCAATCACACGTTTTAATATTTTATTTAATTATATTAATAATATTAAATTATTTTTATATTCTGTTTTATTTATTATTTTGTGAATGTGCCTTAAACACACAGTATGTACTCTTTATCTATCCTGTGTGGGTGGCGGGACCACAGGTAGGTGCTGGGAATCTAGTGTGTGAATTTATTGTATATTTATATATATATATATATATATATATAAATATATATATATATATATATATAAAATAAATTCATATATATGTATATATATATACAGCATATATATACATATAATCATTACTATTTATTTATTATTATTAATACATTCAGAAATATATATAATTCTTTATTCTTTTAATTTATTTATAATAATTATTATTATTACCTTTTTTCTCTTCTTTGTTTTTGAATAGTTTGTTTTTCAGTTACAGTTACTATCTATTATAAGTATATGTTATTTTATTTGTTGTGGTTTAGGTTGTTGTAGTCTTTTTTCTTAAGAAAACAATAAAAAGAGTATCAACCACACCACAAACACTTTTCTGTTAGTAGTCTGGTACAGTCTACTGATGGTGAAGCCAGTGGTGCAAAGTAACTAAGTACATTTACTCAAGTACTGCACTTAAGTACAATAGTTCCCTCTGAAATATAGTTCATAATTGTACTTACTAAAAGTACCATGTTCCAACCACAACACAAACACATTACTTTTATGTCAGTAGTCTCGTACAGTCTGGAAAGTAACTAAGTAGTTTACTCAAGTAAGTGTACTTAAATACAATATTTCTCTCTGAACTCTCTGAAAAAGTACAAGTAGTTGTAACGTTACTTGAAGTGCACCACAGAAACACTTCTGTGCAATACTAATACACTGAATGTGAAATACATTTGTCTGTGCAATATATCTTTGATGCAATATACACCTCAAGTACAACTACCTTTGTTTACATTTTATTTATTATATCTATACCCTACTTATTTTACAAGTGCAATTACCTCTGTTTACATTACATCTACTTTTATATTTTATACTTCTAGTGTAACACTTCTGTTTATATTTATTTATTACATCTACTTTACCTGTTTTATTTGCTTTATAAGATAAGATAGAACTTTATTAATCCCGAAGGAAATTCTTATGCCAGAGATTTCTCAAAAATACAACAAAATTACAACAAGTTCAAGTGTATAAAATAAAATAGTACTATTTCTAGCACCAGTGCCTAATAGAATAACAATTAAGTAAGATACAGTTAGTAAAATGAGTAAATAAGATAAGATAAGTAAAATAAAAAAGGTAAAGTAAGCTAACAAACAGAAAAATAAGTAATATTGCACATGTTGGACATTAATATTGCACACAATGAACAGTGATATTGCTTTATAACTGTTATATGTTTTACCTGTTTTATTTGCTTTATAACTGTGTGTGTTTTAACTGTTATATGTTTTATCTGCCTTCTTTAGTCAAGTATTTGTTTTAAAGCACTAAACCAGAAGTGGAAACTGTGAATCTGGTTGTATTTAATACAATAATGACTACAAAGCTTTCTATTCTATTCTATTAAAGCAACGTGACTGTAGCTGGTGTTAGCTAACAGCTTTATTAACTGTTGTTAAACACATTATAGTCTCGCTGCTGTTCAACACTCAGTGTTTAGTAACGAACATAAACCTGTCACACATTAATGTGTTCATATATTAGATGTTATGGAGGTTAATGTTGAAGACATACCGTCAGTGTTTCTCCTCTCAGTCCACAGCTACAGCTAGCTAACTGCTAACAGGTAGTTTAGTTTCGGTTTCAGTTTCAGATGTTTGACCTCTTTTGGTTCACTTATATCGACTCCGTGTTAACACTGAGACTAGACACGACGGAGCAAACACCGCCCTCATTATGGTGCTTTTTCCGTTTTCAGTTTGACAGTTTTTAACAGAGATAACAGAGATAACATAAACATGTTGTCTGTGGTTTTCAAATTTGGCGTTTAGACTTTTACTCAAGGAGGGTGAAAAGAGGAGACATTACGCGTCATCAACGTGACGTATATTTGACGTACCAGACATGCGCAGTAGAGTCTGGTCTGCTGAACTCGAAATTGAGCCAATAGCAACGCAGCTCCAGTTACACTGCGCATGCGTCAAACCCCTTACCAAGACTGTCTGAGCCTCTTTCAATAAGCCTTGCTTTTACCTCCTTCCGTCATTATACATTATGGCCACAAGATAGCGGCAGTTTACATCTGTGTTCCTGAAGAACTCAAAACATATTCAATATATCATACTAATAAAGATTTTTTTTAAATTATTATTATTATTATTAGTAGTAGTATTAGTATTAGTATTAGTACTAGTATTAGTATTATTCTTTATGTGAGGTTGGTATGTTTGTGAGTCTGTCTGCAGAGGTTACTTTTTTTGTTTTTTGTCTGTAATGAAAATTTTAAAAAAAAAAAATTAAAAAAAAGACAATCCCATTTTTTTGGTTATTTTTTATTATTATTATTATTATTATTATGTGGGGTTGGTATGTTTGTGAGTCTGTCTGCAGAGGTTACTTTTTTGTTTTTTGTCTGTTTGTGATGAAAATTTAAAAAAAAAAAATCCCAGTTTTTTTTATTTATTTATTATTATTATTATTATTATTATTATTTTTATTTTATTTTATTTTATTTTATTATTATTCTGTATGTGGGGTTGGTATGTTTGTGAATCTGTAGATGTTACTTTTCTGTTTTTGTTTTTTGACTGTTTGTAATGAAAATAAAAAAAACAATCTCAGCTTTTGGCAGATGAAATTTACATTATTAATTTGATTCATATCTTAGCAAAATATTATATTTATAAAAATATATGGCTTAAAGGTCCCATTTTATAAAAAAGAGAGATTTTCATGTTTTTGCTATTATAAAGCAGGCTTAAGTCCTATATAAATACTGTGAAAGTATCGAAACACTCAATCCACAGGGAAACACACACACAGCCCATTCACACTTAAAACAAACACAACAAAGACAACTTTGATATTCAAACATTTATTTTTTCCCCTGATCATAATGTATAAATAAAGAATTTATAATAAAAGTTATAATTTGGCCCAAAGCAAGACTCTTTAAGTTTACTAATAAATCCTCTCACTTTTATTTGCTGCAACACAGTTCATAAATGTATTTTTCAGTCACAGTTCATTTATCAAAAGATCAGTCAGTCACATTAAAATCTCTGCTAGCTGATGGTAAACTCGGTTACAGTGTCATAAAACTCCTCAGTGTCAAACGTTCCTCTGATGAACTGTTTGAAACCTGCAGACGTCTGCTTCTCTCCTCCTGAAAGGGATTAGATTTTATCCCCGTGGCTGTAAATGCACCAGCTCTATAAAAAGGCACTGTTCCATTAAGGAATGAAAAGCATGTGAAACACTAAAACAGATGATTAATTACTGCTTATACAGTACATATATTCATTTTCTACATGACAAACAGATTCAATGATGTGTAAAGCAACCCATTACTCGTCAACATGGGTGTAATATGCTCAGCATGCTGCGTTTAATGTCTTCACAACACATAAAAAAACAAAACTTTACAGATATTTAAGATGTCAAAACACTATTATCTTTTATATGCTGTTCTGACTGATTAAAGGCCTACTGTAACACGTCTTTTTAACGTCTAATTAAAGGATAAGTCTGGTGATATTCTATATCTTTCCACAAAAATATCATGAATGTATCTACTAACAATATCTATTGTCTTTATCTGTACCATATAGCTCCATTAAAAACACACCAATGAGCCTCACTGTGTCACATGTTCCTTCATCACCATGAACACACACACACTGTAGTTTATTTAATACACCGTCCTGCTGCCATTAATACGCACTAGAGCACCAAATGTGGATTAATCCGCTGCAAAAAAATAGTCCCCAACAAATGCACCGTGTCCTCCTGTTTAAGTGACGTTTTGTGTCCCATCTGTCTCACAAAAATATATATATTTGTGGCTTGTTTTGTGCAAGCAGCATGTGCTGCACAGAAATGGAAACCAACTGGCACAAACGGGCGCCGTGCCAGTCTGGGTTTGGAGCGGACCCAATGTCAACAGTAATGATGAGGGGCCTTAATGTGCTGATTGTTATCTAATGGTGAGGCACTGAACTGAGGAGTATTAAAGGGATAGTTTGGGTGTTTTGAAGTGGGGTTAAATGAGGTATTTAGTCCACTGTATTATTTACAGTAAATGGCGATCGACACGCCGCCAGTTTGGAGAATCAGACAGGAGTACCAGCACTGTATTCGACAAAGAGAGCCCTACTTTCTAGTGTTTTAGAATCTATTTCAATAAGGCATTTTCTGATTTATGAGATGGAAAGAAAGCATGGATATGCAGCAAGAAAATGCACTGAGCCTCAAGGTCACTCCGAATGGTCCGTCCACCACTGCTGTGGACGGGGGCAGCAGCAAAACGTATTTTAGACACCTAAAAAAGTCAGTATCAGTTTAAGTGTACGCTATATTTAGAATATTTTTACCTTGCCGTAGGTCAGCCCTTTCTGACGTGGGACTGAAGCTGTTATATCCAGCTATGCTCTCTTCAAAGCCACTAGTTTCAGTAGTTTCACCTCGCAACACGGGAGTTGCTGGTCTACCGCTGCCTCGACCGGTTAGTTTGTTTGTGTTATTGTGTGACTTTGGTGAATCTGAACTAACCAAAGTCACACAATAACGTGAACAAACTAAGCGATCGAGGCAGCGGTAGACCAGCAACTCTCTTTAACTCCAAGGTAAAATTACTGGGTTTTTTTCAATGGAGTCTGGTGGCTTTGAAGAGAGCGAAGATAACAGCTTCAGTCGGAAACATTGAGTGCATAGCTGTCTCACGGCAAGCTAACCCGGTGAAAATATTCTAAATATCGTGTACACTTAAACAGAAATAGATTTTTTTAGGTGTCTAAAATACATTTTGCAGCTGCTCCCGTCCACAGCAGTACATTACTTTTAGTCTACATCTACTGTAGGTAACACACTGACAAAACAAAACACCCAAACTATCCCTTTAAGACCTTAAGTCCTTATTCAAGGTAAACATCCCTAATACATTTGTGTTTAATCAAATTCCTACAAATACATTTTACATACTGCACATCTGAGGCCGTGCAGGTAGGACAAATATAGAACAATAACACCAGACTTATCCTTTAACTCTTCATAAAATCTCTTGGAGCGACTTCCTGTGATCCTGCGATTTTATGTTCCTGATTAGTTTGCTTGTTTTTCATCACAACCACTTTTCCTTCTGTGTCGTTCCATAGCAGCTGATCAGACCCTTTCTGTGAGTCTGTAAGCTCCCCATTAAACACTCCAGCGAACACTTTGAGTGATTTCTCCAACAAAAGGATCATGCATGCACTGTATGTAACTTGGCTTGATAAAGTGAGATACCTCATGTATATGATGATGGATTGTGTGATCTAAGATCAGCAGCATTTTTGCAATAAATAGTACAATCGCATTGTAGTTGTATAAGTGCACATCTGTTTCATTTTGGTATGTAGGATCAAGTGTCTAACTTTGGTGCAAATTACTCATCGTGTTCGTTTAGACTTTCATGGCACGCCAGATGGCAGAGAAGTGGGCAACATCTGGCGCACCAAGCAAGCCGTGTGCAAACACGAGAGAATAATCTGCAGAGCTGTCTAGCTGAGCTGAGCTGTGATGTGTGTGTTAGAGGCTGGTGATGTACTCTGCCCCGTTAGACGAGCTCTTGTCTTTGTCTCCCTCTGTGGGAACGCTGCTGTACTGACAGCCGGGAGCTAAGTCAACAGTCGCCGGTTCAGGCAGCGCGGACGGCTGACCCTGCTTCGACGACTTCCTGTCCCTTCTATCCAGCCAGCAAAATGACACTATGAGGAACACGGCGGAGGAGGCAACAACGGCGCTGCAGGCGAAGTAGACGTAGAAGTACTGGCCCGTTCTGTCGATCAGGGCTCCTGCAACAACGAGAAAAATCATCAATTTCATGTTTTGTCTTTTCTTGGTGACATTTTATTTTAAAGGTCTTTTATTTTTTCTATAAAAGAAAAGAATACAGAAATAAATAAGTTTGGGGAAATAAACAAGGGGTGAAATGCAAAAGGAAAATCAGGCAGAAATAAATGCAGAAATACATAAATAAATACACACATTTAAAATAAATAAAAATAAAAAAAACGGAAAAATAAATAAATAGTAAATGCAAAAACATAAATTAAAACAATACATAAAATAAATAAATACATAAAAAAATAAAAGGGAAAATTCTTTCCTGGGTAACATTTTATTTTACAGGTCTTTTATTTTTTCTATAAAAGAAAAGAATACATAAATAAATAAGTTTGGGGAAATAAATAAGGGGTGAAATGCAAAGGGAAAATCATGAATAAATAAATAAATGCATAAATACATAAATTAATACACACATTTAAAAATAAATAAAAATAAAAAACGGAAAAATAAATAAATAGTAAATGCAAAAATATAAATTAAAACAATACATAAAATAAATACATAAATAAATAAAAGGGAAAATTCTTTCCTGGGTAACATTTTATTTTACAGGTCTTTTATGTTTCTATAAAAGAAAAGAATACAGAGATAAAAAAGTTTGGGGAAATAAATAAGGGGTGAAATGCAAAGGGAAAATCATGCAGAAATAAGTAAATAAATGTGTAAATACATAAATAAATACACAAATTTAAAAATTAATTAAAAATAAACAAAAAAATAAATAGATAAATAGTAAATTCAAAAATATAAATAAAAAATAATAAATTAAATACATAAATAAATAAAAGGGAAAATTAAACAAGAGTAAATAAATCAAAAGGAACTCATATAAATTATAAAGGTTTCTGAAAGGGTAATTATAGGAAAAATGGAGAAAGTGTTAATTGGTACAATTCAGATTAATTAACTCCTAAATTAATTGCTGCAGCAGCGGCTCCCAAGAGGTCGTAAGACAAATCTGAGGAGTCAAGAGATGATTAACAGGATAGGAGAGCAGAAAAAATGTGTTTTTGTTGCACCAAATTCTGCTTTTTCAGTTCAAGCTCTCACATTATTAGATGATTTGACTTGTGAAAATTATTCAAATAAAACAAGAGGGGGAGAAAAACACTCTCAGGTGAAACTTGTCACAGCTGGTAGAGAGATACAGCCAGTGATGAGGGGTCGCAGTGTACACATGCCTTCATTTTAAGGAGTCTGATGCCAAAACATTTGGGGATCACTGACCTAGAGTCTGTTAGTCGGTGCACTCCAGGACAGCTGAACATGCAAATGTGTAATTTGTTTGCAGGCAAATATACAAAACAACCGCGTAAGAAACAAAGTTTACAGGTGCAAATTAAATGGAGAAGCTCTTTCAGTAAGATCCTTCTGCTTTTAAACTCAGTACAAATACAATACTCTGACAACTTCCTCAGGCCTTTTCCTCTCTTTTCACACTATAATTAAAGTCAAGATGAAATTATTTTTTTTTTAGGTTGTAGTGGGCTCAGAAAAACTGGCATGGCGGTTTTCAAAGAGGTCCCTTGACCTCTGACCTCCAGATGTGTGAATGAAAATGGGTTCTCTGGGTACCCACGAGTCTCCCCTTTACAGACATGCCCACTTTATGATCATCACATGCAGTTTGGGGCAAGTCATAGTCAAGTCAGCACACTGACACACTGACAGCTGTTGTTGCCTGTTGGGCTGCAGTTTGCCATGTTATGATTGGAGCATATTGTTTTATGCTAAATGCAGTACCTGTGAGGGTTTCTGGACAATATCTGTCATTGTTTTGTGTTGTTAATTTATTTACAATAACAAATATATACATGCATTTGCATAAAGCAGCATATTTGCCCACTCCCATGTTGATAAGAGTATTAGATACTTGATAAATCTCCCTTTAAGGTTCATTTAGAACAGATAAAAAATGTGTGATTAATCACGATGAAATATTATAATCGATTGACAGCCCTACTAAAAACCCTTTCAATAAACCCATTGACTTCCAGACGAGGAAACAGGAAGTGCTAAAATGCAAACTCATTTCCGGGGTTTAGGGGCTCATTCCTGCACCGCTCTATACTCAGAGGTCAGAAGCTAAAGATGCTGTAACTTCCGTTTCACTGGGACTTTAACACCAAATCATTTCAATAATAATTTTTATTTTTTTGCAGGAAACTTTCTATTATAAGGAATTTACGGACCCATAAAATAAATCATAACCCCTTTGTAAAAGTATTTTCTTTGTTGATAATTAACCCACTTTTCAGTTGTAGTGCATTGCCTGGAGCGACTCTGCTGTGACTCGTATCTGTGGTTACATCACGGCCCGGCTGTTGGCAGTCAGTTAAACACGGGGAGCATACCTGTCATTTGAGACGAGACAGCCGCTGCCCTTTCCCCCCCACTGAACTAAAGCTCCTCTCCTCCAACAACGGAGCACAGACTTGTTTCTTTTGTTCTCGGTGTGTAGCGGACAAATTCGCTGAGAACACCGTGTTATTTACAGCAACAGCCTGGAGCGGGTCACATAACACACACCAGCAGAAACACGGCACCAGAGCACAGGCAGATCCTCCCACTGCACACACGTGTGTTTTCTAAGTTTTCTATCAGGGCTGTCCCAACCTATTTTCCTTGAAGTCCCTTCCCCCCCCTGCTTGTATCTAAGAAAAGCTTCAACGTCTTTGCTACGCTATGCCGGGAGAAAATTGCAAGTCACCGCAAAGTCACAAGCTGTGCAGATTCAGGCGGAATACGATGGAAACTACCACAAAGAAAATGAAGAGCAGCTACAACAAAGACTGTGAAACTATTTATAAGTATTTATAAGCCGGTGGAAAGCAATTCTCAGAGTTTTTTGTGAAATTTGCCAGTTATTTTTCAACGTGCGGCTCAAAAAGACACGTGCCAATCAATGGATGCATTCGGGCAAAGCATATAAATGTTACAAGATAAGAGGCAGAATAGAAATGTTTATTATTTAAGTTAGATTATTATATCAACATTGTAGAATACCTCTCAGCCTTGGTAATGTGTCCCACATTGTCCCACACAAACATAGGCTACTCTTTGTCCCACATTTGGTTTGTTGGAGAGTAAATAGGTTGTTGACCGCAGTAGAAATTTTGTTTTTGAAAGGCTAAACGCCAACAAATATGGATTAATAAATGTAGAAGTTTTCCATTAGGGCTGTCCTCTTTCTAAAGTTTGATCAGCAGTATCTTAACATTGTTGCATCATTTCCTTCTAGTACGAAACAGAAAAGTAGAAAATGTTGTTTTTGAAAGGCTTAACGCCAACAAATTGGGATTGAAGCAGAATATTTATTAGCTCGTAGAAGACAATTCTCAGAGTTTTTTTGTAAAATTTGCCAGTTATTTTTCAATTTCACACGGGGGGAACATGACATATCACGTCACAGTTCATGTTTTTGAAAGGCTAAACGCCAACAAATCTGGATTAATAAATATGGACGTTTTCTATTAGGGCTGTCCTCTTTCTAAAGTTTGATCAGCAGCATCTTAACATTGTTGCATCATTTCCTTCTAGTACAAAACAGAAAAAGTGCACTGATTTCTTGTACACTAACTTAAGATACCATTAGTATGTAATATGGGACACAGTGGTGTTTTTCACTGGTTTTGGACTGGTTTTGGACGTCCAACTCAGAAATTCCCAAACTATTTTTCTTGAAGTTTTTGAAATGCGTAACGCCAACAAATATGGATTGAAGCAGAATATTTATTAAAAGGTAGAAGACGATTCGGGGGGAATACGACATGACACGACACAGTTTATGTTTTTGAAAGGCTAAACGCCAACAATTATGGATTGAAGCAGAATGTTTTGTTATATTTTGCAACTAAGTAGGACAAAAATATATCTTTTTTAATAGTTTTATATACAGACCTTTGTATAAATGATCCAGTAAGTGTGTTATTTTAGTTCTACATGAGCTGGTCTAACTCAACCAATGAACCAATGTTCCTCCAGAGCAGCTCTCTCATGAATGAAGCTGTTAACATCTTATACATTAATCTGCCTGACGCCTGCAAAACCAGTTGAGGCATATTCTACCGAGACTATCTGATCATAATGTGAGTGCGTGCCACATTCCCACCATATCTCTCCATCTGTTCCTCTGTGTACGTTACCTGCCAGTGGAGGCCCGATGAGCAGCGTGATGCTCTCCATGATAGCGAGCAGGCCAAGAGCTGAGGGGAAGCGGCTCATCTCCACGGTATCCATGAGGACGGTGAACATCAGGGAGCCCACCACGCTCATGGACAGCCCGTAGATCGCCACGTAAGTCAGCAGCACGGGGAAGCTGGGCCCGATGCAGCAGATGCTGTTGCTGAGCCCGTTGACCAGGAGAGCCGAGGCAAACACGTAAATGTGTCGCCCTTTGAACCAGGCCATGCTGAAGATGATGCCGAAGGGTGGCCGCACCACGATGTTAACCATGCCCAGGATGGAGAGCAGCAGCGCGGCCCGACTCTGCTCCATGTTGTTATCGGTGGCGTAGGGAACCAGATACACCAGGGGCACCACAAACCCCAGCATCATCCAGGTGATGCCTATGGCGTACACGCGATAACGCGAGTTGTGGCAGAACTGATCAAAGGCCATGTGTTTGCTCAGGGAAGCCGTCAGGTAGCTCCATATCGTCCTCATCCTCCCTTTTTCTGTCCTCACACTGTCCTCCTCAGGCGGAGGAGGTCCGTGGTTCATCAGCGGCTGGCCTCGATGCTTGGGCGGCTGCAGGGGCCTCATCACTGCTCCGCACACGCAGCAGTTCAGCAGCACGGCCCCCAGAACGAGGAAACTCCCCCTCCAGCCCAGCTCCGTGTGGAGGTAGTTACCCAGGAACGGCAGAATGCACAGTCCCAGCGCCGTGCCTGTGGAGGACATGGCGTTGGCAAACGCACGGCGACGCACAAAGTAGTGACCGAGGATCGTCACCGCCGGCTGGAAGCTGAAGCAGAAACCGAGTCCTGTAACGATGGAAGGAGATATTCAGAGAAGTACAACATTGTGTTTATTCATTTAAAAGAGTATTTATTGAGAATGTGCAGTACGTATTGATGCAGTGGTGGAATGAAACATGCAAATACTGTACTTCAGTAGAAATTCAAAGTACTTTTTTATTTTATGCATATTTCTACTTCTACTCCACTACATCTCAGAGGTAAATATTATATTGTACTTTCATTACAGTTCTTCATCCCTTTCCTGTTCAGTGAAAACCAGGTTTCTCCAGATGTATTGAAGTTGAATGTTTGTGACAAACTGAAGGATGAAGTTAAAATCCTCCTCCTTCTTATTAAGATAAATAAACTCTTTAAAAAGCCTCTTGGATCAGCTGGAAAATGCATCGTCACAAAACTGTTTTCCTGACACCATGTAAAGTTGAATTTTTAGAGATACGTGGTTCTCACTGAGGGGTGGAGGTAACAAAAATGAATTGATGAAAATGGATGTGAAATGAAAAATGGAGCGATAAATTATTTTATTAATTTAAAGATGATTTGACTAAAACAGTCTGACTACATCGTAGTCATAAATAATGACCAAAACTATGAAAATTAGATCAAAGTTGTAATAAATTGGAATCATCTTCAAGATTTAAATGGGTTTTATTTACTTATTTTGAGTTTAAAGCTATATTAATTGATTATTTTCCTGACAGAAAACCAACTTTAACACAATTTTTCTTCATTAAGTTAACTTTAGTTTGGAGTCAAGTTTTTGCCCAATATTTCTGCTTTGGTCTCCACCAACTCAAAAATCTCTCCAGCTGCTGGATGTTCACCTTTTTCACCAGCTGGTGTCTAACTGCTGTTTGATGCCGGGCAGGTAGAGTACCGATAATAAATCTGCTGGATGTTTGCTGACCTGTAATAACCCCGGCGGTGATGTAGAGCTGCGTGATGGACTGGGTAAACGAACTGGCAGCCATCCCGACCCCACTCAGGACGCCGCCCAACATGACGGTCGCTCGGCAACCAAGTCTCCCCACCAACACGCTACAAAAGGGACCTGTGGATCAAAAGTAAGGCTCTTAATTTGATGCATACCGGAGCAGAAAACGAACAAAGGCTTACACCGAGACAGAGGTCAATTTAGCTGTAATCTGTACCAGCTGAATGAAAGCATGACTGAACGTACTGTATGTTTGCTCTCTCATCTACTTTGTGTGTGCACAAGGTGTTTAACTGACGTATAGCAGTTTGCAGAACCATTTGACTGTGCTTGACACCAGCATGACCATATGCTGTTGAAGAGGAAGTTCCACATCGTGTATTCAGAAGCCTCGGTGCTAAATACAGCGGGGTATAGTGGTTAAAGGTCACTGACGGGGGGGTAAACTCAACACACGCCTTTGTTGTCAGGCAACAGGGCTGCAAGGTACTGATGGGGATAATAGCTAAACCAAACTGAGCTGCAGTCTTAGTGTTTAAAGTAGGGCTGTCAGTCGATTAATCGCATGATTGTCCATAGTTGTTCGCAAATTAATCTGTTCAAAATGTACCTTTAAGGGAGATTTATCAAGCATTTAATGCTCTTATCAACATGGGAGTGGACAAATATGCTGCTTTATGCAAATGTATGTATATATTTATTATTGGAAATCAATTACCAACACAAAACAATGACAGATATTGTCCAGAAACCCTCACAGGTACTGCATTTAATATAAAACAATATGCTCCAATCATAACATGGCAAACTGCAGCCCAACAGGCAACAACAGCTGTCAGTGTGTCAGTGTGCTGACTTGACTATGACTTGCCCCAAACTGCATGTGATTATCATAAAGTGGGCATGTCTGTAAAGGGGAGACTCGTGGGTACCCAGAGAACCCATTTACATTCACACATCTGGAGGTCAGAGGTCAAGGGACCCCTTTGAAAATGGCCATGACAGTTTTTTCTCGCCAAAATTTAGCGTTTGGAGCGTTATTTAACCTCCTTCACAACCAGCTAGTATCTTCACTCTAGCTTTAAAACTGAGCCCGCTACAACCTCCAAAAGATCGATTGTGTTAATGCGTTTAAAAAATACAGGCGTTAAAACAATTCTGCATTGTCGTGTTAGCATTGATAAACAATTTTCATTCAACGTTAGCTAACGTAACGTTGTGATGTGATGGAGTTTATTTCAGTGTGAACAGTCTGCTGGTAATGGTATACTACAATTTAGTACACAGTATGTACTACACATTTTTGTATGCAATTTCAAACATAACCTGTATCTTCTTGTTTTAAGTCATGTCTGCACTTTACTTTTAGTTTCTTCAACCCGCAGAATTTACAGTGGAAGCGTCTCCGTACATCTCTGAGCATGAGCGGCTCAAACTTTGTGCAGCTTAATGAAGATAAAACCTGAGATTCTTGTCACATTTCTGTCAGCTCAGGAAAATATCTAAGATCAAAGCATTCCTGTCTGCAAAAATCCATGAGAACTGTGAGCAATTATCACATCGCCCCCACACCGGTGTAGCTCTCTATACTCCTGAATTAGACTCTGCCAACCTGTGAAGTTTCAGTTCACATCCATGTCTGTCCAACATGTCATCACTTCATCATTTCATCCTGTGAGACATTGTCATAATTAGCATATGAAATCTTCAGTTATGGCCACGTCACAGTGACCTTTGATCACCAAAATCCAATCAGTTCATCCTTGAATCCAAGTGGACGTTTGTGCTATATTTGAAGAAATTCCCTCCAGGCGTTCCGGAGATATCACGAGAATGGGTCGGACGTGAGGTCACAGTGACCTTGACCTTTGCTCCCTTCAATGCCACCAGACTCCATTGACAAAAACTGTAATTTTACATCGCAAGACGTGGGAGTATGCACTTCAAAGCAGTTAGCACAGCTAACTTTGACTCAGCTAGAGCTACATGAAGTGTTCACTGTTTCTTTTGCTGACGGCTGATTGGGCGTTTCCATTTGAAAAACCCACAAATTAACGCAGGTGGACCCGCAAGGATCTCCGTTTCATTGTCTTTGGCGGAACACCTGCGGTGAAAAACTTAAGTTGTAATTGGGTTTTTATTTTAGAAACAAGTCTTGCTTTTCCTTCGAGGCCAAAAAGAGGCTTGTCGTTGCCACCTTTATGTCTGTGCTGGACTATAGCGATGTTATATACATGCATGCATCTTCTCAGAGCCTACGCACGCTGGATACTGTCTTACACACCGCTGCCTTTTGTATGCTCGGGTAGGACGGTCTGCCTTGTCCACCCGTAGACTGAACCACTGGCGTGTTCTTATTTATAAGGCTATTCTTGGTCTGCTTCTATCTTACCTACGGATCTACATCCTTTAAAAAAGTACGGGAAGTTACCGTCTTCGCTCCCAGGACTTCATCCTACTAACTGTCCCCAAAGTCCGTACTGAACTGGGGAAAAGGGCATTCAAGTGCGCTGCTCCGTCTTCTTGGAATCAGTTACAAAATGACCTGAAACTTGGAGAGCTGGTCTCACTGAATGTCTTTAAAGTGCTTCTAAAAGTCTTGGAAACAAGCACATCTGGTTGTAGATGTTTTAAATGCTAATGAATGTTTTTTTTTATGATTCTGTAATTTGTCTTTGTTTTCAATTGTTATGTTTGTTTTATGTCTGCGACCGTGTAACCGTGCTGCGGCCTATCTTGGCCAGGACTCTCTTGGAAAAGAGATTTTAATCTCAATGAGTTTTTTACTCCTGGTTAAATAAAGGTTAATAAAGATAATAATAAGCGGTGATTGCAGGTGTTCCTTTGGAATAAAGCAGTGTCGCCTTTTCCTGGGGAATGTCGCCACACATCCAGTTCGTAATACTGCAAATGTATAAGGGCTTTCATCAGTGCGCCATAAACTCAATCACCATTCTGTTACCTAATTACAAGGTTATTAATTTATGTCTGATAGCATCGCGTTGGCACGGACCAGCACTAAATGTTTTGGTGTAACCACAGAACTTCTTTTGATCAAACAAATTGTTGCAGGATGTAGTTACTGAGCACTGCCCACAGACAAACAGGTAATATGTTATAATGAGGTCACCCATATTAAAAACAGGATATTTATTACTATGTTTGACAGCTGTTGCTGATAAACCGGGAGTGAATATGTGGTAGAACGAGGAGGAGGAACGTTATCAAACCAATCTGATAACATGGAGACGTTACAACACATTGAATAACTTTCACCCACTTTTTTCTGGAAACAGCTGGCTATTTTCCACTTAAATTAATTGAGTAATACCACCAAGACATCCACTAACATCTCAAAAAAACTGCTTTCAATCCCTCTAACATATAAAGTCTCCCGGTCTGAAACAGAGGGCCAGATTAACAACATCCCTTCCGGTTAGTACATCCAAGGGTTGGGTATCCTGTTTAATTACCTTCAACACACCAGACTAGTTTGGATCTCTTATAGGCGCAGTGTGCCGGCTGCAGCAGCATCAAATCAAAGCTGGGCACTAAATCTACAAGGCAAAAACAAATAAAGCATTCACCTTGATCTTCTATATCAACTTTATTTGCCCTTACACAGACAACACGACTCCATGTTTCATCGTTACATAATGCTCGTACGTAAGATTGCGTCATTGAGGAAGGAAGCTGACAGTAGTGGCTGGAGAGAGATATCGCCTTTGTGCACCACGCCGACAAAACGATCAGCAGACTCTGACTCTGACGTTTTGGATACCATTTATGGTCAGCATTTTTTGGCAGTAGCTATTGAGTGTCTTTACATCTCTCTATATCAGGAGTCAGCAACCTTTACTATCTAAAGAGACATTTTCAGGCAAAAACAACAAAAACAAATCTGTCTGGAGCCGCAAAACATTTGATCATTGTGATGAAGGTAACACAGTTTATAGTCTAAGTATATAGTATATCAGTCTAATGCAGTGAGGGCCAAAGAGACAATGTACTACAGAGTATTATGGCCACATTGAGGGGAAAAAAACATCTGAGATTTATAGAATAAAGTCGTAATATTACGAGAATAAAGTCATAACTTTACGAGAAAAAACTGTCATAATATTAAGAGAATGTTGATTTTTTTTCAGGGTTAATAAATTATGGTATCAGATCAGTGCATAGACTGGCCTACTCGCCGATACCCGATCCCGAACGTCATTATTTCTTTACATCCATGAAGTTTTGATGTGTAGCGTACTAAAGTCCCTCTGAGCTGAGCTGAGCTGTGGGTAACAAGTGAGCTACAGTTTCTCATGAAATAATCTCCTTTAAATCAACACCAACACAGCAAGACAGTTTACACACACAGATTCTCTATCTGGTTTCACATTTTCCCCGAACAACAACAGCAGCAGGTAGGAACTAAAGTTACCCCGAAGTTAGAGGGCATTAAAAGGATAACTTAAATGTTAATTTTGGTGAGGAAAAACAGTCATGGCCATTTTCAAAGGGGTCCCTTGACCTTTGACCTCCAGATATGTGAATGTAAATGGGTTCTATGGGTACCCACGAGTCTCCCCTTTACAGACATGCCTACTTTATGATAATCACATGCAGTTTGGGGCAAGTCATAGTCAAGTCAGCACACTGACACACTGACAGCTGTTGTTGTCTGTTGGGCTGCAGTTTGCCATGTTATGATTTCAGCATATTTTTTTATAAAATGACCTGTGGTGACCTCTAGGATAATCACAGCCTCATGAAACTTTACAGCCACAAACTAGAGACCTAGAGCATTCAGAGGATGGATGGATCAGACTAGAGACCTAGAGCATTCAGAGGATGGATGGATCAAACTAGAGACCTAGAGCATTCAGAGGATGGATGGCTTTCCTAGCTAGCCTGGCAACAACAGGGTTTCTGAGCAGTTTACACAACAGAAGTGCTCGCCAACCAAAAAATGCAATCCTTGCAGAAATCTCCAAATGTCAAAAGTTGGATTTTTTTTTATTTCTGATTCAAGACTATAACAACTTGACACACAGTGCTGAGCAGCATCTCAAATTAGTCCTCAGGTTCCCAGCTTTCAGATGATGTATACCACATCTGCTGTTGACCTGCTATCTCCCCCTAAAGACCCCCTGTACCCCGCTAAAAAAGACACCCTGGTCCGTCTACTTCCTGGTCCGTCTACTTTACCTCCTGCGTGAAGCACTGACGTCATGATGGAGGGCACCCAGGAGGTCTCGCTGTTGGAGGCGTGGAACTCATTCTGCAGGTCGGTGTAGAAGATTCCCACACAGGAGGGGAACGCCAGGGTCAATGCCAGGACTATGATGGTGGCGGCCAGCACCACCCAGCCCCAACCGCCATCTGGAGCTATGACGGCTCCCGTTACAGCCGCGGAGTCTCTGCATTGACCTCCATGCCCACCCGCCGTCCCCTCCTCGGATTCACAGTCGTTGGCCTCCTGAACTTTCTCCACATTGGCCTGCTCCAGATCCCCGGAGACCTCCGGCTGGAGGCAGCGATCGCTCGTCCCTCCGATTCCATTCCTGTGAGTCATTTTCTGCTCTGCCATTCAGGAGAGGCTCCTGAGTTCGCTCTGCACGGTGTGTAATTACTTTTGCTGGCCATGTCACTGGGACTGCTGCGACCTTCAGGGACACCTGTAACAGCACAGGAAACAATTGGTCAGGCTTCGTAGGGCCTGAGAGGTTTTTATGGACGTCTGTGTGTCCAACATTTTAGTCCGGACTGAAACATCTAAACAACTGTTAGATACAGGCATTCATGTTCCTCAGATGATGCACCCTAATGACTTTAATCATTCCCTGACCTGGTTTGGAGTGAAATATCTCCTCTCCTAAACTAGATACACCATTATAGATACCACATGCTGACATACAGGCTATATAACGTGACACAACAGCATCAAATGTAAGCTAGAGTTCATGCAGGAGCCGCTGGTGGAAAATGTCTTTGTCAAAAAAGGACAAAAGTGGACACAGTGAGTGTTGGGTTAACCACAATAAATGTCTCAGTTCCTATTTCTTCACCGAGGTAATGATAAGGAAGCCAGTGTGCTTGGTGTGTTCACAGCACCTTTCAGTGATCAAGGAATATAACATTCGGCTCCACTATCGGACTCATTGTGGCAAAAAATACAAGAACTTGCAACGACGACTGAGAACAGAGATCAGCGAGACATCTAAGGCTGTTCATCGTCTGTTTCGTAAATGGATTGTTCATTACTTGTGGAAGCTTTCACTTGTCTACACTAAAAGAAGGGGAACAAGGCAAAAGTGAGCATGACTCACACATACCAACGCACACTGCTTGACCCCTACTGAAGTAGGGCCAAAGGTTGTGCCCTTTTGAAACTGATGGAATTAGTCTATTGAGCACAATGTTAGTAACTCACCTTCCTCAAGTCCAGGGTGCCCAAAAATGTTAGAAATTTTGGGACTTCTAACCCCCAAAAGGCCCAACTAGACCACACTGTCAACCATCTGACCACGTTTTAAGTTCCTAAGTTAAATAGTTTTCAAGTTGTACACTGGAAACAAAATTGAAGTCGAAAAAGATCACAGTTTTTGGCCAAAATTTCAAAAAATGTGAGCACCCTAGACTTCTAAACCCCAAAAGGCACAACTAGACCCCACTGTCAACCATCACACCAAATTTGAAGCTCCTAAGTTAAATAGTTTCCAAGTTCTGCTCCGGAAATGAAAGTGTGACATGCAAACGGACGGAAGGACGGACAGAAGGACGGACAGAAGGACGGACAGAAGGACGGACACGCAGAGCCCTATAGACCCCTGACTACGTTGTCGTGGGATATAATAATATTCGGCTCCACTATCGGACTCATTATGGTAAAAAATACAGATCAGCAAGGCATCTCGAGAGCTAAAATGAGTGTGACAGCCCGTAGTGTAGACGCTTCAGGTGCTGCAGTTTTATCAGCATTTAAAATCAGAACATTACCCGACGTGCAGGACTTTATGTCTGCAGGTCAGACTGTGAGTTAACAAAGGAGAGGTCTGATGCCGGAGTGGATGCAAAGCGAATGTTGGCGACCATGAGACTAACATGCACTTGTGAAAACCCTCGTGAATGAATGGAGCTCTGTGTTAAAGCTCCAGTAGATTTTTTCCACCAAACACTCTCCATGTCATTCCCAGATGTAGCAACAACTGAGCAGAGCAACATCCTCAGATTCCTGAGGAAACACCGCTTGGCTAATGTTACTGTACTCAGATATACTATACTGTACACATGGTTAAACGCTTTGGCTCAATTTTCACAACAGCAAAATTTGTGATAACAAAGAAACAAAAATGTCACTTTCTAATCTTTAAACACGAAGTGCTGAACACTAAATCACATGCTCGGCCTTCAGAATACAGACACAGACATCAGTGTTATCACTCAGCGTGCACATCAACTGAATCATCTGTCACACGTTTGATAACAGCAGAGCAGTACTGTGGTGAGCAGCATTAACAATAACATCTTTTCATTACTGGTAAAATGTTGCCGTGGATGTATTGAGAGTCTGTTGCAGTCAGTAAACTGTGGTTCAATGCTTACAATGTATTACAGTATTACACTGACATATCTACAATATGAATAAAAACAAACTGCTTTAGAACAGAAAAAGTAAACTTGATGCAGTGAAGACACAATAATCATTTTGCCTCATGACTCTGGACTACATTATCTATACTTACAGACAATAATACTGCAGGTGTTTTACTTACAACTTTGAGGTACTTGTAATTTATCTGAATATTTCCATTTTATTTTTTTAAATTTTAGTTATGTTTGGTGTATTTTTTTTTAAGTATTTTACTTACAATTTTGAGGTACTTGTAATTTACTTGAATATTTCCATTTTCTTTTCTTTATTTATTTGTTTTTTGTATTTTTTGTATTTTTTTACTTACAACTTTGAAGTACTTGTAATTTATTTGAATGTTTCCATTTTATTTTTTTTTATTTATTTATGTTTTTTGTATTTAAAAAAAAAAAGTATTTTACTTACAACTTTGAGATACTTGTAATTTATTTGAATATTTCCATTTTATTTTTTAAATTTATTTATGGGTTTTTTTGTATTTTTTTGTTTTAAAAAAAAGTATTTTACTTACAACTTTGAGGTACTTGTAATTTACTTGAATATTTCCATTTTATTTATTTACGTTTTTTTATATTTTCTTTTAAAAGTATTTTACCTACAACTTTGAAGTACTTGTAATTTATTTGAATATTTCCATTTTATTAATTTTTTTATTTATGTTTTTTTTTAGTATTTCCATTCCATGTCACTTTGCAGTGGTGTAATGTAACTAAGTACATTTAATCAAGTACAGTACTTAAATTGATAAAAAGCAAGTAGTTTTTATTCTACATCATTTCAAATACTAACTTCTGCATAAATTGTGGCAGCTGCCCATTCTCTAGTGCTTGCTGTCTTT